>APFE030221002.1:23272-86120 GCA_000404065.3 Pinus taeda
ACAAATAAGAAAAAAATAATAATATTTTTTTCTTTTCTTTTTGGAACAACTCTCTTTCTATATATATAACAAATAAGAAAAATGTTAACAATATTTTTTTTTCTTTTTGGAAAAACCGCATTTGAACAAATTATGTATAGAGACAAACACGTGCATAACAATGATATTTTGCAATACATATTCTTAGGGCGGTCAATGATGTTGATTTCTCTTATGTTGATAGTTGCTTGTGTCATTCTTTTACTTAATTGATTAAATTCTTCTTTTGCTTATTATTATTTTTATGTTCTTCATCATCAAACAAATACCAAAACATGAAGATCATCGAAGGAAAATACACACCAAATGTAGGCTATAAGTCAAGGCTAAAACCTCTCTACAGAGGAAAACCCAAACAAATCTCTTATTTTCTTCAGGAACCAAAAGAAATGAGACAACCAAGACCTTTTTGGCTAATAGTATGATCTCCTCCAATCCACCAACTCAACTTCCAAAGAATACTAGTCAATATCTCAAAAGTCAACACGAATGCATCTCCAATATCTAAGTCAAATGGAGTTTCGGCCTCTTCTGCAACTTCTGAATTTCTCGGCCTATATCTTTAGTTCTATAACTTCACACATTTTCTTTAGTCATTCCACACGTGTGGATAGACCAAGAATAAATTTTAATCCTCTTCCACTTTGCTAGCCTTGTTTATTCTTGTAATGGAGTAGACCTTCCTTTCTAAGCATTTCACACTTCTTTCTTCCTTAAATTGCAAATTGAATTACTTCACGAGATTGATGTCATACTAGGTAGAAATATTTGCTTATATATAATCTTTTGTGGGGTCAAATCATCTTTAATGGATCCAACTTGCTTGATGAGGAAGGTGAGTTTCTTGATGAGGAAGATGACTTTTGGTGGAGGAGGAAATAGATACATTTTGATACACATATATTCTTCTTTCTTTAACATAGAGAACCCAAGAATGGTCTAGACATTGACAATAACTTATGAATCAACCCTATAAGCCTTCATTGGAGGCTTTAACTAGAAACAAAAACTACATAAAGCATGAAACCCATGCTTATAAATAAATTTTCATTTTTCACAAATATATTACATCATGATCCAGTACAATTATGAAGACCGATACTAGTTACATTTCTCAACACTGCCTCTTAACTAGGGAGGTATTCATAATTGTTCAACTGGTACTAGGTTGATCTCAATTTCAAATGTTCTTAGAAAGGGTACAAAAACATACGTAATGCTTAGGATACCAACACTACCAAGGTATCCTCTCAACACAGACTAAGGTGTCATCTAGGAAATTGCCACTATAGGTACCATCAGGCTACAACAGTGGTATCCATCCAACAAGATATAGATACCATCTAGTCCTCCATGCCTTGACACCAACCCTTACAGTGATCCAGGTATCAATACTAAACCTGAGCTCCACACGATACCCTCCCTCTGTGATCTAGACGTCAACTGAGATCTCAATATTAACCAAGCCATGCTATCCTCACAAGTACCACCATATAGTGAGTTTTATGGTACTTCATCTCTCCTCTCAACCAAATTAGTGATATCCATCATTCTGAGCATGCTTCTAAAATAAACTATGTAGAAGTGGGGTTTTGTATAATCATGGGATTCATGAAGAATATGTAGAAATGGTTCATTATAAACAATTGACATTGTAGAAAATGGTTTCTCTTGTATCACTTTCTCACACCTACACACAATTAGTACTACAATTTCCTTAAAAGTCTTATATTAAATGACATTTGAAAATTTCAAGTTATTTCATAAATTTTATTAAAATAATGGTTGATTTTCCTTGAATTTCTCATATTTATATTTAATTTAATGACATTATTTTAGTTTCTTTATTATTGCCTTTGAATTTTTCAACTCGTTTCAAAAAAAAATTATAATAATATTTTTTTTAGTCTTTTACAATTTTCTCACATCTATACCCAAATTTATGATGACATAAAAAATATTACTACTAACCCGACCATATATATAAAATGGTTGGTACACATTGATACCATCGAAACACTTACATCATGATATCTCAAATTTCCAAAGTTAAAAAAATTCATAAAAAATAACTAAATTATAACTTTATTTAAAATTATTACCATTAATTATAAAAAGGATTGATATATGAATTAAACATATATATATATTTAAAAAATAAATAACAAAATTATTAACTATGGATATTGTCCCCCACTTTATTATGGAGAGTCTTAACTTGTAAATTGAGTTTGTTACAATACCATGGGCCAATACCAAGGCTCACTACTACCACATTGCGCAAAAAGCCATAGCTGAGATTGATATGAAACATGTTAATATGCCTTTTTTTTATTAATCATTTTGATTAAAAGAGTAGATAGAATATAACTACTTTTGAGATAAATCTCAATCTTTGTTTTTTTGGTTATTTCAAAATATTTGTGTAAGTTAAAACTATATCACTCACTTAATAATTATTGATAATTAAATGAAAATGTTAAAGTCTTATTCTGAATGTTATTGCCATAATTACATTAAAAAAAAAAGATATAAAATTGATAAAAACATTTAAACTATGTCATTATTCATAACTTAAGAATGAGAATGTAAACAATGTGCCATAATTATATAAAAAAATAATCAAATACCAATAATACATTTAAAATTGATAAGAACATTTAAACTATGACATTATTTATAACATAAGCATAAGAATGTAAACGATGTGTCATGGTAGTCTAGAATGTGGCCATTTTTTTCAAAAAATTGACTTGAGGAGTGCTTGAATCTTGTTTTTGAGGTGGAAATAGATTCAACACCAACAAAAATAGCTAAACACCCAAAATCTTAAAGCTTAACAACTATAACTTAAATTTCCAAAAATATTCATGAAATTTATAATCAAAATCATGCTGAAATTTCCATTATTTTCTACCAAAAATTATACCTCATTAAACTATACCATTGTAAAGTAAATACACCACCTCAACTTAAATCTAAATGGTAAAGTATAAAACATTAAACAATGTTTTTAATTTTATGTGAATGTAATTTTTTCCAATGGCATCTTACCCACACGCTGTTGTCTTCACAGTCAAATTTTTTACCCACACGTCATTGTTTTTGCCCAGTCAAATTAAATTAAAATATTAAAATCTTACTCTAAAATAAACATGACTATCATCATCATTACATCAAGCTTTCTCTAGACTAGTATGGGATAGATTTCATGTAAAAATGTAAACAATCAACATAAGTTTAAAATATAAAGAGGTCTAGGAATACTAAAAAAAGAGGTATAGTAGATAAATAAAAATACAGATAAACTAGAAGTATGGTAAATAAATAAAACCTCTTTTTATATTTACTTGAGATGTATGGTAAATAAATAAAAATATAAATAAACTATAAATATGGTAAATAAATAAAAACTCTTTTTACATTTATTCCATAAACTTCTTTATACTTACTAACTGAGAAAAAAGAGGTTTTATTTAGGTGAAACTTATGAGTCAAATAACATGGAACAAATAATTATTAAGAGCATGGGCAAAATACCATATTTATAAAAAAAAAATTATGGTAAATAAATAAATATAAAAGAGGTATATAGAGATTTGTTTTTGTTGTAATCATAAACAAACATTATACAATTAAAAATGTTATAAACTTTGATATGTTAGGATTTATCTTTCTCTAATTTCAACAACTCACAAGGACACCTCATTTATCTTCCTCTAATTTTTCCAATTTACTCAATTTGTTACCCACTCAAGATCCTCCCACTCTGTCAAGGCATCTCCAGTGACTTCTCACTCACCACCGTCCCAAGATGAGAGAAAGTCAATACATCCACTTCACTTCCGCGTCCATCGGTGCAAGACCACTGCCCCAGGACGACGAACAGTCAATAGTGAAACTTCGTTCGCCTTTCATTCCGCAATTTCCGCGTCTATCGCGGCAAGACCACCCGGAGCTTTCAACTTTTTATCTCCCGTTTATTTCGGTTTCTAACAAAGTAGGCACATTTATCCCTCTATTATAATCAAATTTGTTAAATCTCATTTTCTTACCCACTCACAGCATTTGTTTCAAGATGATCCTTAGCCATTTTTTTCAAAATATGGCTGGAATTTTCATAACTTAGCAAAAAAACAGTCTCGTTACACTATGGAAAACTCATTACACAGTGTTGTAATTTGGATTTACAAAAATCCTTGCAAAGTTTTTTTCAAAATATGGCTGGAATTTCCATAACTTTCAGAACGAAAAAGAAGTTTAGTTAAACCATGGAAAATTCATTACACAATTCACTCTTGCTGCAAAAACAACTGCGACTAGACCAGCAAGAGTCATTTCCAAGCCATGGCCCCATTTATCTTCCCCTCTTATTGTCCACTACCTCATTTATGTTTCCTTATTATTATCTTTACAATTATCATTTTTCCTATTTATCTCTCCTTACCAGTTTAAATCCATCTTAACTCTCCCATCTATCCCGAAAGGGATCATGTAACACCCCAAATTCCATTAGAAAAAAAAAAAACACTTAGAATTACTATTAATTACTTTACTTTGAATCTGGTAATTTTTTAGGCTCATTAAGAACCTAATGAAATTTTGATACACTCTTAAAAGAATTTTTTATTATTTTTATGATTAATGTTCTAATATCTAAAGGAAAACTCACGAGAAGACCCACAAGATTTCCCAACTTCCAGACAGTTGGAAAAGACAGTTATTCTCCTACCACATAGAGATTTAAAGGAAAATCTCGGAGAGGAGGAGGTTTCTCTTGTTCTTTTTGGCTGGAAGAAGTTTAGAGGAGGATACTCATTGGAGGTAGGATGCTGCCCTAAGAGTGAATTCTTGAGCTGGTTAGGACAAGTGGAAGGCTCTAAGTCAAATAGAAGACTGTAAATCCTCGCTAGGATAAGTGAAGCCTTGATGCAATTGAATTGACCAAAAATACTGTAAGACGAACTCACTGTCTCGAAATTGGGAGAGCTCGGGGGGACTGGACGTAATAGGCATTCTCATTGAACTCACCGTCTCGAAATTGGGAGAGCTCGGGGGGACTGGACGTAATAGGCATTCTCATTGGTAGGGAGGTGTGGTCTTCTTGAACCAGTTTTCGGAATGGATTATCAAGATGCAGATAAGTTCTGAAATTGCCTTACTATTTATTTTTATATGTGAGGAGGTTTCTCACTAAATAATTATGAATAAGGAAAAGGTTTGCTAGACTCTGTTGGAAATTTTTATTTGTCAACATTCAGTGAAGAAATGATGAAAGAATGGTTGTTAGGAGCAATGATTCTGATTGTTTATTTGTACAAAATGTTTTCATAAAAGAAATATGTGATTAGGATAGTGACAGAAAACGAAAATGATTAAATATATGTAGAATTTTTTATCTGAAATTACAATCAGGGTTAGGTGGTCATCGTGTAGAAGTAAATAAGAAGAGGACAAAGAAACAATTGAACAAGTAATGTTCTAGAATTAAACATCAAAACGGTAAATAATCTGTATAGCTGAAACATTGGGTACCCTAGAGTGGTGATTAGGTGACTAGGTTTCTGTAAATTGTGACTTTGATTAAGGAATTGTGTTAGTTCTGAAGCGCCGAAACATTGGGTACCCTAGAGTGGTGATTAGGTGACTAGGTTTCTGTAAATTGTGACTTTGATTAAGGAATTGTGTTAGTTCTGAAGCTAGGCAGTTCACTGACTACTAGTAACAGTCCCAAGACCTTTAAAAGGGTAAACAATCAAGACATACAAATATGTGAACTGAAACTACTACAAATAGTTGTAATTATTTCAGACATGCAACTTTAAATTCAAGACAGTAAACCAATGAACTTCTTTCAATCGCTGGAAATTAATTACCAAAAGGACAAGAAATGTGTATATTCAATTGAATGCCTAAAGAAAAATATGGTAGTTACTATAGCAACATCTATCATCTTTCTCTTCTGTTGCGGAAGAGTTGGACCTTGGTAACCAGACGGCGAGGGTTCTTTTTACAGTTAAAGGAATTTGTTAACAGAATCTATTAAAAACTAACTAAACTTTTAATAGAATGATTTCGGTGGCAAGACGTCGGGAAACTGGCTTACTTCAGGAACCTGTAGGACATGTAAAGGAAGAAAATTTATCACAAATGCGCAACGAAAAAGAAACAACAGAGTAGAACTTTCAAACATTTTTGTACAAGAATGTATATTCCCATGTCATATCTTGCAGAGAGGAAATTATCATTAATGCATTACAGGATATTGTTGCATAGTTAACCTTAAAAAAAAAACCAATGTCAATAGTGAGAACGATATCTGCTCATAGAACGATAATCTTCGATTAGGGTACCATCAGATTAGAATAAGAGAAGAATATATTTGCAAAACAATGTTTAGAACATGTTATGGGCATTATGAATTTATTGTGTTATCATTTAGACTCACCAATTCTCTAGAAACCTTTATCAGTTTGATGAATGGTGTCTTTCACCCTTATCTAGACAAGTTTATTTTAATGTTTAATGATGATATTCTGATCTACTCCAAGAATTTGGCGAAACATAAAGAACACCTCCGTATAGTATTGCAATTTTTGCAGGAGAATCACTTGTACGCTAAATACAACAAATGTGATTTTTATAATACCAGATCCAATATCTAGGACATATTATCTCTTCAGAGGGTGTATTCATAGACCTTGAGAAGATTAGAACCATCATGGAATGGTCTGTACCCAAAAATGTGGTAGACATTAGACCTTTCATGGGTTTGGCAGGTTGCTACTGATGATTTATAAAGGGATTCTCCAAAATTGCTTTTCTTATTACCTCTTTGCAGAAAAAGGGAAGAGCCTTTCAATGGACAATTGAATGTCAGCACAACTATAAACTCTTGAAGCAGTTATTAACCACAACCCCTGTACTGAATATAGTGGACCCTGAGAAGGAATTTATTGTATGCATGAATGTTTGTCAAAAGGGAGTTGGTGGTTTGTTGATGTAGTAAGGAAAAATGATAGCTTATAAATCACGTAAGCTGAAGGATCATGAACAGAGGTATCCAACGTATGATCTAGAGTTGGTGGCATTATTCATTAGGAAAAATGTTTCTCTTAGTGATAGACCATAGCAGTTTAACAAGTTTCTTTAAGAAACCCAATTTAAACGCATGACAAGAAAGGTGGACTACCTTCTTGGGCAAATTTGATTTCGACATCAAACATTTGAAAGGAAAGGAAAATCGGGTGGTGGATTCCTTAAGTGGGAAATTGCATCACGTATATGAAATATCATTCAGCCATATAGAAATTAATTTCTCGAATCAAATTAGAGAAGTTGTTATGAAAGACCCCGGATATGAATTCCTGTGGGAGTAAGCTAAGAAAATATATGATTATGGAGAACAAACTAATTATGGAATAAAAAAAGACCAGCTGTTGACTTTTACAGGGAGGATTTATATGCCAAATCAAAAACTTCTTAGGCAATATATGTTAGATGAATTTCAGAGGAGTCCATATATGGCACATCCAGTCTATCAAAAGTTATTTTCTACAATTAAAAAGGGCTATTTTTTGGCTGGGTATGAGAAGAGATATCATAGAATACCTAGCTAAATGCTTAGAATGTCAGCTGGTTAAGGTGGAACATTAGCATCTAGTTGTTCTGCTTCACCCACTTCCTATTCCCGAGTGGAAATGGGATACAATTACATTGGATTTTATAATAGGTTGTCCTAGGTTCAGGAAATTAAACAATTCCATCATGGTGGTGGTGGAAAAGTTAAGCAAAACAACTCATTTTATTCTTGTCAAATCCACTTATAAAACTGTAGAAATTGTTGATATATTCATGAAATAAGATTTTAGATTACATAGACTTCCTAAAGTAGTTATATTCAACAAAGATGTTAAATTCATCTCTGCATTTTGGAAAGCCTTATTTTATGGTTTGGGAACTGAAATTTAGTTTAGCATTGCATATCACACAAACTGACGAGAAAATTAAACAAGTAAATCAAGTCTTGGAATACATGTTAAGGATGTATGCAATGCAACAACCAACTAAGTGGGAAGAGTACCTTCACTTAGTTGAATTTGCATACAACAACAACTACGATGAATCTCTAAAGATGGGCCCATTTGGAGTACTGTATGGAAAAAGATGTAGAACACCAACTAACTAGAGCAATCCTGAGGATAAGTTAATAATGTGGCTAGATACATTGATAGAAATGGAGGAGACAGTGAGAAAGCTATGAAAAAATTTAAAAATTGCTCAGGAAAGAAAAAAATCTTATGCTGATAAAAAAAGAACATATAGAGAATTTCATGTTGGTGATCATGTATATGTGAGAGTGAAGCCCAGAAAGAGTTCCTTAAGATGGGGGGTTGTACGATGTTAGCTCCTCACTACTGTGGAAACTTTAAAATTCTGGAAAGAATAGGTCCAATAGCTTATCAACTTGCATTACCCAGTCACATATGTGTCCACGATGTATTTCATGTCTCAATGTTAAAAAAATATGTATATGACACGAGACACATCATTAATTAGCAAGATTTGTAGGTAAAGTGGGTATTAACAACATATATATATATATATATATATATATTTCCTTGACCTAGTACCGCACGATTAATGACTTATACATAATTGATATTACAAGTCGAGCCACATGAAGAATTTTTAAGAGAAATAATGCTATGGAGGTGAGCTATCATCCAAGTTAAAGTGCAGTTGAAGCAGTTTAGCTCAGAGGAAGCTAGTTGGGAATATGAAAGCTTTGTACAACAATCTTATCCTTGTTTTCTTCAAGATTGGGTCAACATCGAGGATGGTGTTACGCGTAAAGGGGGGGAGATGTAACACCCCAAGTCGCATTTGAAAAAAAACACTTAGAATTATTGTTAATTACTTTACTTTGAATTTGGTAATTTTTTAGGTTGGTTAAGAACCTAATGAAATTTTGATGCAATCTTAAAAGAAGTTTATTATTATTTTTATGATTAATGTTTTAATCTGGAAAGGAAAACTCATAGGAAGACCCACAAGATTTCCCAATTTCCAGACAGTTGGCAAGGGTAGTTGTTCTCCCACCACTTATAGATTTAAAGGAGAATCTCGGAGAGGAGGAGGTTTCTCTTATTATTTTTGGCTGAAAGGAGTATAGAGGAGGATACTCATTGGAGGCAGGGCGCCACCCTAAGAGTTAATTCTTGAGTTGGTTAGGACAAGTGGAAGGTTGTAAGTCGAATAGAAGATTGTAAGTTCTCGCTACGCTAAGTGAAGCTCTGATGCAAATTAATTTACCAAAAGGACTCTCAGTCGAACAAACTCTCTAGAAATTGGGAGAGATAGGGAGGAGAAATGGATGTAATAGTCATTCTCATTGATAGGGAGGAGTGGTCTTCCTGAACGAGTTTTCCGGAACGGATTATCAGGATGTAGATAAGTACTGAAACTGCCCTACTATTTATTTTTATATGTCTGTGTAAGAGGAAGTTTCTGACTAGATAATTATGGATATGGAAAAAGTTTGGTAGACTCTTTTGGAATTTTTTTATTTGTCAACATTCAGTAAAGAACTAATGAAAGAATGGTTTTTAGGAAAAATGTTCCGGACCGCTGATTCATTATTTGTACATAAAGTTTTCAAAAAAGAAATATGTGATTAAGAGAGTTATAGAAAAAGAAAATGATTAAATATATGTAGAATGTCTTGTTTGTAATTATAGTCAAGGTTAGGTGGTCACCCTATAGAAGTAAGTAATAAGTGGACAAAGAAACAATTGAAAAAGTAATTTTCCAGAATTAAACATCAAAAGGGAAAATAATATGTATAGCTGAAGCACTGGGTAACCTAGAGTGGTGACTAGGTGACCAGGTTTTTGTAAATTATGACTTTGATTAAGGAATCAGGTTAGTTCATGAAGCTAGATAGTTCACTGGCTACTAGGAAAAACCTTAGGTCTTTTAAAAGGGTAAACAATCAAGATATACAAATAGATGAACTGAAACTGCAAACAATACCGTAGAAAAGTGTTGAAATATGCAACATATAACCATTTGATACACTAATACAAATAGTTGTAATTATTTAAATCATGCAACTTTCAATTCAATACAGTAAACAAATGAACTTCATAAAATCGCTGGAAATTAATTACCAACAAGATAATAAATGTGTATATTCACTTGAATGCCTAAACAGAAGTATCATAGTTACTATAGAAAAATCTACTATCTTTCTCTTCTGATCCAAAAGAGCTGGACCTTAGTAATCAGATGATGAGTGTTCTTTTTACAGTTACATGAATTTGTTAACAAAATATATTAAAAACTAATGGAACTTTTAATAGAATAATTTAGGTGTCAAGATATCAGGAAAATAACTTATTTCAAGAACCTGTAGGACATAAAAGGGAAGAAAATTTATCACAGCTGCGCAACGAAAAAGAAATAACAAAGTAGAAATTTTAGATAGTTTTGTACAAGAATTCATATTCCCTTGCCATATCTTGCAGAGAGGAAATTATCATTCATGCGTTACAGGTTATTGCTGCATAATTAACATTTTTAATAAAAATCAAACCAATATAAATAGTGAGAATGATATTTGCTCCTAGATCATATTACTGCCCAAGGAAAATGTAACAGAAAGATCTTTGTACATAAAATATTGTTGGGTAATTATAGCAGAAAATGAGACTTCATAATTTACAGAACTCGATATAACAAAAACACATTTGACAATCTTATTATCGGGATAGACCCTAACTTCTAACTCAGACCAGACAAGCTATATCACTATCAAACCCTAGGGTTGGCTAATCAAAACTTTATTTGTAAATTGGATGGATTCATAAAAAAAACAATGAAACCCTAGCCATGAACTTTATACAAGCCAATGAGGAAGAAAATTTGGGTAAGTTAACATTGCTGTGTAGGATAACCTGGTATAATAAAGAGTGGGGGAGATAATGTGATCGTTGTGAAAATTCCTTGATAGCCAAAAACAATTGGAACCTATAACCATTTACTTGCAAATAAATAAAGGTGCAAGTTAATTGAAGTCCTAGCTTCAAACCTGGTAATAAGGAAGAATGTAAAACACAACAAAGAATTGGTGTTGGTTCTCACCTAGCAAGGGTAGATGGTCTTGGTGTAGCAGTGTAGGAAAAACCAGTAGGAGAATAGGTAATGATGCTGGTAAAAATCGTTGAAATATTTAATAAGGATAATCGAAGAACTCTGTTGTGAGTACCTGTGCCCCAAGACCAACCAAGACTCTAGTGAACAACTTGTCATGGATGTTGGGCGCTGAGCCTACAATCACCAATGTATGGTGAGCAAGGGATATAAAAAAAATACCTGCTAAGCAGTTATGGTGTTGATGGTCCTGGCTTAGAAAAGCTCAGAGAGAAAATTTTGACATGTGGTGAACAATTCTCAAGCATTATAAAAACCCTATAGGAGATAAGTTGTAGAGCTCCAAGTGGTTTCGATGAGAACATGGAATTTCGGTCGAGGCTAGGGATGCAGTTAGTTACCTCAACCATCCCAGAACAACCTCCACCGTTAGATTCACTCCTTCGATACATATGGCCCATATTAGGGAAAGCAACCCTAGCAACAAGATTGAGATGAATCGTCATTAATATAGTAGGTACTCCTCACAGCATGTCAATGATCTATAGATCAACATGATGTCTTGGTATGGGTTAGATTAATATTTGTTGCCAAAATAATTATAACATATACACATTATAGGTAAAACATGTGAATACCAATCATTAAATATGCACAAACCTTAGACCTGTAGATTTGTTAGGTGTGAGGCATATGAAAACCTAAAAAATAATGAGGGAAATTTAATTAATTGCATATTTTTGGAAACTTTACAGATAACCTAAATACTAGACTCCTATTGATGTTTATCATGGTGGAATTCAATTTATAAACATTTATGGTTGATTAAGCAATAAAGCGATAAATAAGGAATAAATTTTTTTTATTTTTATTTTACTAAGTTTTAATTTCACCATATGAGTAGTATTAGAAGGGATGTACATGTTACAAATCAAATCTCTCAAGGTGAAAACCTCTTTTTTGAGTGCAAAAATTGAAGAAAGGTTTGCACCTTGATAGATTTGATCCTTGTCGGAGCTTTATAGATTCGTAGTTCAGATGATCTAGGTTGGTTTATTTATTAATTTAATTTAGTTTTATTTTTATTTATATATTTTACTGAGTCAAAAAGGGGTTTGATTAATAATTTTATTTTTTATTTTTATGTAATTTGAGCTGGTCAAAATGTTTAGATAACATAATATAACTAGACATTACAACAATTCTTCCATATTGGGGTGGAGAGTGTCTCTTGGCCCAAAATTGTAATAGAATTAAATTTTAAAAAAATATTTATAAAATATTTTCATTGTGAAATGCGAATGGATTTTGGGCATGTGGTATTGATGACCCATGGTATGGAATGGTATGGTATGGTTGGTGATATCCATGGTTAAAAGTCTTGTTAATTGTAAGTATTATTTTGATTGTAAGTCTGCAAGATCAAAAAATCAGCGTGATACATGTATAACATAATCATGACAACATATAGAAACATAAAACATATTGTTATGAAACTGGCTCACAAAAACATAGAAAAGATAGATCAACGCCTTAGAATTCAGCGTATTCGAGGGGGCAACCTCTTTTACATTACACAAATGAAAAATTCTTTGATGATTTGAAAGAAAAAACCTCCTTTCTATATATAGGAGTCTAAGGGGTCACAATATAACCAAGCCAACCTAACAATAATAATATGAAGGCAAAAAAATAAAAATAGAGGGATTTTATGGGGCACAATAATAACAATATGGGGACAATAGGGGCACAACAATAACAATAAGGGACACAACAACAATAGTAATGATGGAATCACTAGTATTATAGGGACCTAACATGCCCCTCTCCTTCAAAAATGTGTTGTCCTCAACGCTTGAGTAGTTCTGGAGGCTTCTGTATAAAATTCTCATCCTCCCATGTGGAGTCTTCAACGTGTAAGTTCTTCCACTTGATGAGATACTTTGAAATTGATCGATTTTGTAGTTGTCAAGTTCTTGTTTCTTTGACTGTGTCAGGTTCCAATATGATTTTTCCTTCCTCATCAAGTTTTGGCAATATTTTTTGAACTGGAAGCTTGTCACCTATAACCTTCTTTAAGCATGAAACATGGAAAACTAGGTGCACTCGGGAAGTTGCAGGAAGCTCCAATTTGTATGCCATAGTACCTATCTTTTGCAACACCTTATACGGACTATAATACTTTGGTGATAATTTTTTATCCTTCTTAGCTTGCTTGAGGGACATTTGTTTATCTGGTTGTATCCATAGGAATACCCAATAACTTACATCAAAACTTCTTTCACTGCGATGTTGATCTGCCTGTTGTTTCATTCTATTTTGTGCCAAGGTGAGGTTATCCTTTAAGAGTTGGAGAACTTGTTGCTGACGCTCGATGTGATCTTCCACTGGTTGAACCTTAGAATTTTCTCTTAAATATGATGTGATGGATGGTGGATGATATCCATAAAGTGCCATAAATGGGGTCATTTTTGTTGCAGTATGGAAGGAAGTGTTATACCACCATTCAGCCAGAGGCAACCATTTGATCCATTGTGTATGTTTCTTAGATACAAAGCAACGAAGATATCCTTCCAAACATTTGTTTACTATCTTTGTTTTCCCATCGAATTGAGGATGATAAGGTGAGCTATGAGCTAACTGAGTACCAAGACAAGAAATTAATTCTCTCCAAAAATTTCTAGTGAAAATGGGATATATGTCACTTACAATAATCTTTGGGTTTCCATGTAGCTTTTGAATTGTTTCCATAAATCCAGCAGAAACTGTACTCACTTCAAATGGATGAGATAATGCACAAAAGTGTGCATACTTGGTAAGCCTGTCAACTACCACCATGATAACACTCTTTCCTTGATACTTGGGTAAACCTGTGATAAAATCCATTGAACCTCCTCCCAATGTTGGCTTGGAATGGATAAAGGTTGTAATAGTCTTAGGGTCTTAATTGTTTCAACATTATTTTTTTGGAAAACCAAACATTCCGCCACAAAATTTTGAATATCCGATTTAAGGCCATCCCAAAAAAAATCCTTCTTAACCCCATGGTAGGTTTTTAGAAATCTCAAATGCCCTCCCAAAGCAGAGGTGTGCAATTCCATAAGAATCTTTTGTTTGAGTTGGGAATTCTTACATAGGTATAACCGATCCTTTAACCACAATGAATCATTTTTCCAGCTAAATGTATTAGATGTACTGGGATCTTGTTGTATCTTTTGAATGAGTGCCTACAGTTCCTCATCATTATTCCATTCATCCCTTGCTTCATTTATCCAATCTGGTTGGGTAATAGAAATGGTGCAAAGAAATGCTTCCACATCCTCATCCTTTCTTGAGAGTGCATCTGCCACAACATTTTGTTTCCCTTTTTTGTAGATGATTTCAAAGTCATAACCCAACATCTTTGTGACCCATTTTTTCTGCTCTTCTGAAGATAATCTTTGTTCTAAAAAGTACTTAAGACTATCATGATCTATTTATACCTTGAAGTGTCTTCCCATTAGGTAGGGACACCATTTCTTAAGTGCATGTAGTATTGCCAACATTTCCTTCTCATAAATAGCTTTGTATAAATACTTTCCTTTGATTGGACAAATTTTGAAAGCAATTGGTCTTTCTTCTTGCATTAAAACAATACCAATTCCATTTCTAGAGGCATCGCATTCCACAATAAAGGTTTTTGTGAATTCTGGTATAGCTAAGACTGACGCTTGGCACATTACCTCTTTAAGATGTTCAAAGGCCTGCATTGCTTCTGGAACTTTCCATGAAAATGCATCTTTCCTCAATAATGTTGTTAGAGGTGTTTCTATTCTCCCATAATTCTTAACAAAGTTGCGATAATACCTTGTCAACCCGAGAAATCCTCGTAGATGCTTTATGGATTTGGGGATTTTCCATTCCTAGTTTTACTTTTGCTAGGCTCTACCTTATCACCTTCATGAGATATAATATGACCCAGATATTCCACCTCGTGTACTCCAAAGAAACATTTGGAGATTTTTGTATATAATTGTTTCTCCTCCAATAGTTTGAGCACCATGTCAACATGTTGGACATGATCCTTCCAAGACTTGTTGTAGATTAGTATATCATCAAAAAATACTAACACACATTTTCTAAGGAAGGGTTTGAAAATGGAATTCATAAAACCTTAAAATGTAGAATGTGCATTAGTAAGGCCAAAAAGGCATGACCAAAAATTCATAATGACCCTCACGAGTTCTAAATGTTGTTTTTGGAAAGTCTTTAGTCTTCATCCTGATTTGATGATATCTTGAATGAAGATCCAACTTGGTGAAGTAAATTGATCCATACAATTCATCCAATAATTCATCAATGACAGGAATGGGAAATTTATCTTTAATAGTGAGCTTGTTGAGCTCCCTAGAATCTGGACACATGCGCCATGATCCATCCTTCTTGTGAACCAATACTGCTGGAGCAGAGAAAGAACTTTGACTAGGTTGAACTATAACAACCTCTAACATTTCTGCAACCATATGTTCAATTTCACTCTCTTGTACATAGGGATATCTGTAATGCCTGATGTTTGGAGGAACACCCCCTGGAATCAAATTAATAGCATGATCATGATCACGAATATGTGGGAGGCCTTTGGGAGTCTCAAATACCTTGAAATGATTGTCCAAGGCTTTTTGGAGATCTGGAGAAATGGATGATCTCAATGTGGGAACCACTAGTGAACATAATTGTGCAATTATGCCTTGTTTTTCTTTCTTTAGAAGCTTTGTCATTCCATTAGAGCTTATTATCTTTCCCGGTTTCCATGCGATACCCCTTAATTCAACTTCCTTTCCTTCTGAAGAGAATTTCATGAAAAGTTCTTGAAAATTAAAAGCTATTATACCCAGGGATTGTAGCCATTAGACTCCTAG
Source organism: Pinus taeda (assembly GCA_000404065.3). Taxonomy (NCBI): domain Eukaryota; kingdom Viridiplantae; phylum Streptophyta; class Pinopsida; order Pinales; family Pinaceae; genus Pinus; species Pinus taeda. The sequence goes on from APFE030221002.1 coordinate 39,364, forward strand.
TACAACATCAGAACCACCCATTGGAATGGAAAGCATTGGGGTATTCAATACATATTCTCCCATGGATAGCTTGATATTATGGCACTTTCCTGAGCAATTTTTGGTTCCTCCACTTGCAACCATTACTTGACACTCTGGTGCTGGATATAGGAAGCAATTCAATTCCTTGGCTATCTTACAATGAATAAAATTATGGGTACTTCCCGAATCAATTAACACTATCACCCTTTTCTTCTTGATATGCCCTTCTATCTTGATAGTTTGAGGAGTGGTAATTCCAGCCAATGCATTACAAGATATGGTCAGATTAATTTCTACTTTTTCTTGGGTTTTTTCTTGGTGTATATCTTCTTCTTTGACGTTTGTTGTTCCTTTTCTTCCTCCTCTTCACAATCTATGTAAAATAATTTCTTCTCAGCACACTTATGACCTTTAGTGTATTTTCTATCACAACTGTAACAAAACCATTTTTCCCTTTTTTCTTCCAATTGTTGTGGTGTCAAACTTGTAGGTTGTGGATGGCTAGGGGCAACAACACTTCCATCTTTATGATTGTGAGTGGTAGGCTTCCTTGTTGCCATAATTTTTCTTTCCATTTTTCTTTCCAACCTAAATGCCTCCTCCAATGAATCTGGTTCCCAAAGGCAAACCTCATGTTGTATGTTATCTTTTAAAGTCCCTATGAACACATCAATCCTATGCTCCTCTTGAATATATCTTACCCTTATATTCAATTTTTGGAAGTCCTCAATGTGCTCCATCATTGAACCCATTTGTTTGAGATTTATCAATTGGCTAAAAAAAGTGCTGCTTTTTGTATCCTCATAATGTGCTATCATTTCATCCGTAAAAATATCCCAAGTGATAATTTGTTTATGAGAGCAAAGCCATCGATACCATACAAACTGATTTGGTTCCAAATATAAAGTTGCAATACTTACCTTTTGTGTGTTTTGCACATTATGGAGATCAAAAAATTGCTCCATTTGTAGTATCCATGTTCCGAGATCCTTGCCATCAAATTCCTCATATCGATCTTTAGAACATGGTGGTTCTTTGATCCAATGTTAGAGTCTATGAAATCATTATTAACATTTGTTTTTTTTTCATCATGAGTTTCCTTTACTACCCTTTCGCCATTAGTAAACATTTCTTGTAGAAACTTTGTCAAATTTGTCTTCAAATCTTCCATGCCTTTCTTTAAATCATCCATCTTAGCTTCCACACCATCCATCTTAGCTTCCACGCCGTCCATCTTAGCTTCCATGCCGTCCATCTTAGCTTCTACGCCTTTATTTAAACCATCCATCTTAGCTTCCACGCTATACATCTTAGCTTCTACGTCTTTCTTTAAACCATCCATCTTAGCTTCCACGCCATACATCTTAGCTTCTACGTCTTTCTTTAAACCATCCATCTTAGCTTTTGTTACTTTTTTTGCGAGTGAAATTTGTTTCACTTGGTCTCGTAATTTTGATATTTCATGTTGCATTTCTTCCTCTTCTTCATGAGTCGTTCTAGAGCTTTCAGGTTGCTTACTAGGTGTTTCCATTTTCTTTCTTCGGGGCATCAATTACTAATAAGAATGCTTCACTATGCCCTTTGAATTCCTTCAAACTAATTTTTCAAACCAAGCTTATGCAAAAATTTAGAAACAACTACACACCTTTTTTCACTTTGTAGGAGTTCGATATTGAATCTAATGTATCTTTGTAATTGTGGATCTCCAAGGCCTGAAATTTCTTCCTACAGTAACCCTCTGAGTAATATTTCCAACCCCTCAAGTTTGATCAATATTGGATTCTCCAATGAAGAGTTATGGCAAATCTCCCACGATGACCTGAGTATAGACTGGTTCAGTAGAGCGAACTTGTACAACGTGCCATGGGTCACTATTTCAACCTTAGGTTCTGAAAATTATACCCAAAAAAATTCAGTCCATCCTCTTTCTGTAACTTCTTACGCAAATTCAATCTAATGCTCAGAGTGAAAGCTATGACAATTTTCCCAAGGTCACTTGTTTGGAATGTAATTCGGGGGTCTGCAAGAACCCTAAATTCCTCAGATTATATCTCCACAAATATAGCGAGACAATATTTGAAATTTGGGCCCGAGGTTTTGAGAGATTTCTTCTCAAATGGGTTTTTTTTTAGCTTCTGAAATGTCACAGGAAAAAAGTTATAACGAAAATAACACGATGACCTGTTTGGAGCAGTGAAACCCTAGAATCCAAAGCTTTGATACCAAATTTTATGAAACCAGCTCACAAAAAGATAGAAAAGATAGATCAACGCCTTAGAAATAAGCCTCTTTGAGGGGGAAACCTTTACATTAACAAAAGAACCATTCTTAGATGGTTCAAGAAAAAACCTCATTCTATATGTAGGAGTCTGAAGGGTCACAATATACCCAAAGTCAACCTAACAATAATATATAAAGCACAAATAATAATAGTGGGATTCTATGGGGCACAATAATAACAATATGGGGACAATAGGGGCACAACAATAAAAATAAGGGATACAATGACAATAGTAATGGGGGAATCACTAGTATTATAGGGACCTAACACAAATCTAATTGTTAAGAAAGAGCTTCACCCACCACTCCTCCTGAGGGCTTCTTTCTGACCTTCCTATGTGGACACTTCATGGCATAGTGTCCCAACTCATGATAGTGAAAACATTTAATCTGCGACAAGTCCTTATTTTTGCCACCCTGACTAGAATCTCCTTTGGATTGGAATTTATTTCCTTTCCATTTCTTCTCTTTTCCAGCGAAAGCACAGTTCTCCTCATCATCATGCTTGGATGAGGTTCCATCTCTGGTGTTCTACCTTATCTCATCTTACACCAATTCAGACCACAAATGCTCCCACTTTGGTAGATGCTCCCTCCCATGTACTGAATCCTGGTATCTGTGCCATCTCTTGGGAAGAAATAGAAGTGCTAGGCTGACCAGATGATCTTTAGCAACTGTAATACTGAAAATCCCAAGCTCATCTCGACATTGGGTGAATCTTCTCAAGTATTGTGGTATTGTGTCACCCTTCTCCATCTTGATCTTCTGAAGCTTGTCCTTTAGTGCCAACTTCCTATGGTCACTACTGTTTTGAAACAAGTCAATCAAGGTTTACCACATTCCATATGGTGTATCCTTTCCATGGAGGTTCGAGATAATATGATCTCGAACTCCTTCTAGTATGATCCTTCTCACCTTTGCAACACATTTCTTCCATTTTGCAAGATCTTGAGCATCTATTGTTAGAGGTTTAGGAATATCTTTGTCTATGAATTCCTTTAGCCCATTGTCTTCCAAGATTGACTCGATCCTGTCCTTCCAAGAAATATAGTTCGAACTACCTTCAAGGGAATATTCAAGTCTCAATCCGTAGAATGACATCCTGCTAGCTTTGAAGAATGATAATGCAAATTCGATTTCACCTACAAAATAAAAACTCGTATTCTCCTCTTCTAGCGTGATTTTTTCTTTGATACCATATAGAAATTCCTTGTAGATTCAATCTGCTAATTGTAATTTACTAAAATGATAGACTTGAATCTGCTCTACTCATCAGCAGAAACAATTAAACGATCACGAAATCATGACATATACAAGAGAAAGAACACATTAGACAATGATTTCCAAGGGAAAGCCACAACTAAAAACCCATGCTATCTGTATATTACATTAGTCATAAAATATGAGAAGATTACAAAGCTTTGCTCAAGCATGAGCAACCTCTGCACTATCTCTATTTGTCTCATAGCTTCCTAGACAATCCTAGGCCAATACTTAACCAATTTTTTGCTTTCCCAAGTCCCTATTTCATTGCACTTTTTCCTTGGGAAGTATCCCGTATTAATTAGGGAAATTCCTCAATATGAATTGCACAACCCTCATAGGCCTTCCTTTGACTACATGCACCACCTGTACAATTTAGATGATTGTATAATTGATAGTACACTTCCCTTGAACTCCAACATCAATTGGGTAACTCTCATATTTGACATGCATGAGTTATTTATGAGTGAACCATCAGTTAACTGGCTGAACACGTGAAGCAACACCCCACTATCTGACCTCCTACTAGTTCCTCCATCAGTTGGAACTAGTTTAACTGACTTTAACTCAATTAAACTGAATTAATTAAAATAAACTCAACTAGGGCTCCTATAAATTAGGAGACACTCTACATGACTCAAGTTATACCCTCAACTTGAATTAACTAAGCCAACTAAGTCAAATTAACTTAGTTAACTCGTACAAGTTGTCTTGTGATGTAGAATTACAATTTTATTCCTAATTTAATTCAAGGAAAATATTAAATCAAGATTTTCTTATTGCATTTTCAACAAGTTGTATGGATGAAGATATGGATCATTGTACTCCCTTTTGTTGAATTATTCAATGACATTCTAATAAGAAGAAGAATTTAAAAGGGTTTTCCCCACAGTGGGTTTTTTCCTTGATCTGAAAAAGGGGCACTAAAGGCTTCTTTTCAAACTTACAAGAACCTCTCCCACTCCAAAGCTTATATATTCCCAATATCTATGCTTATGATTGATAATTGCGGAATTACAAGTTCTTGAAATAGGTGTATGCTTGTGTTTGTTTATTTGCTTAAAACTGATATGTGGCATACAACAGTGAAATAGTGCAGTGAATAAACATCATACACATAGCAACAAGATGCAGCAAGTAAACAAACCATAAGACAACAAGCTTAATATGTAGTTCACCCAAACCTCTTGGGATACATCTCCTTGAGATCTAATCAACTTGATTAGGCTCTTTGTGATTATGGCTTAAATTATTTTACGAGCTCCACACTCAACTCCATTGGTTTACAACAGAACCTATGGGTTTAGAATACCATCTTATCTAGGCTTCTCTGGACTATATTCCTTCAATCAGCGCTCCGGGCTATCTTGAGCTCCTGGCTTGCACCAACTCCCTCAAAATTCTCTTAATTGTCTCTGGAATTCCTTCTTCTATCTTCAACACACATCAGACACCAGCAACAACCTGATCATTTGATCTCTTTGTTTTGCTGCAACTTCATTATAGCTCCATGGCTCTTAGAAGTCTGCTTTGAGCTCTTTGGCTCTGAGGCTCTGCCTCCAACCTCTAGTGGCTATGCCTCTGTCAAGCACTCTGGCTCTATGGCTAGCTATGTTGAGCTTCTCCGAGCTTCTTCTTCACTCAACAATCTGACTCCTCTGGCATATGCGCATCTCTGTTAAGTGTGCTTTCTGTGTGTTTATAACACATTTCTTTACAGTCGCCTCAAGCGTGGAAAACAGACCGTTTCATCAAAAGAGTCAGTTCACAATTGAAATGAACTAGTGGGCAAAGGCAACCTGGTCATTTGGCCTTCCTCTGCCTTAATTCCGAAAATAGCCACATAATGGAAATACACAGGCAAACGTTCGAGAAACACATCATGAGCCTTTAACCCGGACTTCAAATAATATGTAGCTGCATTTACAAACCCTCTTGAGTCCGTCTTTTTATCGCTTATTGCAAGTCGCGTTGTGTAGGCCAAAACCCGAATAAAACATGAATTATCCAATATATGGGAATTACAAAGAAATCCATAGTTTGAACGCCAAAATGGATTTCAAATAGAATTCAATCGTGCTTATAATCCCATCGGGTCCACGCTTCGATCGCATATTGTAATCATTGTGTTTATCGCACGCTGACACTTGACCCTCCGAAATGAGTTTAGTGATTAATTCCTATCTGCTCCTCGATCCGACAGTCGATATTCCATCGCAATCGCTTTATCGATCTGATCATAATCACAAGTCACAATCGCTTACGGACCAAGGTCCATTCCTTTGAACTTGACTCATTGCGATGCGACTTAATCTGTTCCGTTGATTTGCCTTTTAATCCGACAGTTCGCACTAAACCCGAAATGGCAAATAGTTTCCTCAATCTCCATCGTTGATCCTACGATCTCCAATCCAATGGTTGACAACATTTTCATATGGCCTACTTGCACGAAGATTACCCACTCGAAAAAGTGGTTTTCTCTCTCTTGTGTCGTGCTACGTGTCAGCCAATGTATGGAATCGGGCCGGAGCCAGTCTAATACCACTTACTACTTGAAGCCTGTCTAAAATACCTTTTACCATGGAACTCAAATCTTCTACTATTTTATTCATAAATCCTTCGGGTCCGTTGAAAGCCTTTGCGCCTGTTTTAAGTCCTCTCCCGTAGTTTATTGCGATGTGATAAGGCCATCTCCACCGTTGATCTGTGTGTCTGATATAACGATCCATGTGTAATCGCGCTGCCACTATCACAATTCCTTAAGGCCAGGTCCTTTAACACTCCGTTGGGATTTTCTTCGATGTGATATCTTTAAGGAGCCTTTAAGTCCCATTTATAAGAAATTGCCTCCTTTTCTAAGGATAACGGGAAAACTTCTTTTTACAATAACTTCTTCATCTGAAGTCCGTTTTGGCCCATTCAAATTTTATTGGATTCAGAATGAAGAGATCCATGCAATGAGACTATTCCCAGGAGCATCCTTTGACTTTCATTTTCATATGTGAGGAAGATTTATAGACTTAGAAGTCTATGTTAGATCTATTTTGGATCACGCCTTCCCACTAAAAAGATTTTGGACTCCAAAAGACTGATATACTGATCTAAACAGTAAATGAGAGTACCTCACCCTCTTCTTTCAGCCTCCATACACTTGCCTTGAATAGTGCCTCTAAACCAAAGCCTTTGAACACTTCCTTCCTAGATGTGCTTGTCCTCCTAGGAAGAACTATCTTCCTCCTTGACTTCCTGCAGAACTCCTACTGAGAAGGTCACAAAAGGTAGTTTGAACTTCTCTACCTTGATCATTGATCCAAGGTATCTCAAACCAATGTGAAGTTACATCTGCTTCACAAAATTTAAATTTGTACCTATTTGACATATTGTCAACAATAACTGTTAACAACAACAGGATTACAAACAACAACTGGATGGCCTAAACTCCTGCTTCAACAAAAGAAACAGATTTCGCATCTTGTGAATACCTCCATGTCTTTACATTTGCATACAAATGATTGAATAGATAACAAGCCAACAAAACATGCCTTTAAAACGATTGACCCTTCAAGTCAAGCATGTAGAAAAAGAATTCTATTGTTATTTTTCAAAGATGAAACACTTCATCATTATTTCCATCTTGGAGACCAAATCAACTTTTTCCAAGTCAAAATTGACATTACATGCATGCTTAAAAACAAAGCAATCAACCATTTAAGTTAATTACACATACATGTTCAAAACAAGGAAATCATCAACATCCCTGTGTTCATGCACATTATTCTCATGCATGCATTTAATCCTTCAACTTTCGCTTAAGTACACTATACTTTCGAAGCTAAAATGAACATAATGTTGGAGCAATAAAGTGAGTCTCCTACTCAACGTTTCCATTCACCTTCTTGGTAGAATCGTGCAACTTGCATCTCATTAACAAAGAATGCAAATGGATGTGTTAGATCAATAGACATGTAATCTTAATTGGATAAGAACTCTAACCATTTCTTATCAATTCATTTCAAAGGTCCTTCCTTTGTTTGCACATCAGCATCAACATGTGAATCATCTTTAAACACATCATTCATGGAATATTTCTTTCCATTCCTGCCATTCTCTCTTTCCACCTTCTTCAAGTTTTGTGGAAGCATTGTTGGATTCAGAGTCCAACACCTTTCAACAATGTGTCCTTGCTTATGGTAGTAAGTGCAACACATGTGCATCTTCTTGACAACATGATTTGCCTTTTCCAATGGACCTTTGGCTTCTTGCTTCTTTTCCTTCAAAAGTTTCCTATATGTGGCCATTCTCTTCCAACATCCAGAAACATCATGGTTAACCAAACCACAAAAGGAACATGCAATTCTTTTCCCATACTTATATGGAAATTTATCATGTTGAACATAATCAAAAGGAATATGGTTAAAACCAGATTTATACCTTTCTCTTTCACCTTTATTACCTTCATGAGGAGGTGAATTGAATGAAGAAGTAGCTCCCTTTGGAACACCATCAACCTCTTTAATGGTTTCATAGTTTCCACAACTCTCTGGTTAAAGTGTATGCTGATATACACCTTCTTTCTACAAAGTATGCTTCACGCTATTGCATTCCCTAAGAATACAACCTTCACACTCTCGAGGTAGAAGATCTGAAATGAAACTCCTTCTTGGAACTGTTTCAATGGCCTTCATGGCAACTTTGGAACTTTCTCCATAAGATTGTCCATAGCCAAGACCTAAATAATTAGGCCTTTCCTCAACCATTATTGGCTCAACAATACCCTATGCATGTTTTCCCATTCATTTTCCTTCATAGCCCATCTTGGACATTAACTTGGAACCTATGCCTCTGGTATGTTTTTCAAAACAACCAATATAAAAATTCTTAGAGGAAATTGAAGACAAATTGGAATTATTGACCTCTCCTTCAAGCTGATACTTGACTAAGGCTTCTTTTGCAACAAAGAGTTGTGTCTCCAACTCATGCATCCTTTCTAGGTTCATATTTGTAATATGATGTTGTCTCTCCATTTCTTGCAATTGGTCAGAAAGAAAATGATTCTCTTCCTTCATTGAATTCAACTGCTCTCTAAGTATGATGCTCTTCCTTCCATACTCATACATTTCTCTCACCATATCCATCATGGTGAACAAGTTTTGCTTCATGTCTTCATCAAAGAATCTTGTGAAGAAAGAAGAATTTGATGACTCACTTGTAGAAGTTATCATTATCAGAATGAACAAAAGAACTTCAAACAAGATTAAAAAAGAGCTTATTCAACAATCTTTTGCAACAAACCACTTTTGCTTCAAGGATTTCTTTGAGGTCCTTTGGGATAAGAAGAATGCCTTCAACGCTTCTTCCTTCTTGTCCTCTCCTGGACTTCGCTATCAATAGTTGTCCCTTCACCTCTGCAAACTCAAACAACAGCCAGTTTACAACAATCAAACAACCAATCCTCGAATGTTTAAACACCTTTCAAGTTAAGCAAGAAAATGGATTTCTCTGTCAGTCAAGCATTCTGATCTGATACCACTTGCATCATGATACCATCTTTTCATGATACCACTTACTCCATGATACCACCTGCTCTAGTATAACTTGGGTTCTGATATAACCTTCTTTGAAGGTGGGGGTAATCAACCTGATGCTCTGATACCACCTGATCTGAAAATGGGGCACTAAAGGCTTCTTGTCAAACTTACAAGAACCTCTCCCACTCCAAAGCTTATATATTCCCAAGATCTATGCTTATGATTGATAATTGCGGAATTAAAAGTGCTTGAAATAGGTGTATGCTTGTGTTTGTCTTTAACTGTTTATTTGCTTTGAGTTTATTTTCTTAAAACTGATATGTAGCATATAACAGTGAAACAGTGCAGAAAATAAACATCATACACATAGCAACAAGATTCAACAAGTAAACAAACCATAAGGCAACAAACTTAATATGGAGTTACCCAAACCTCTTGGGCTACGTCTCCTTGAGCTCTAATCAACTCGATTAGGCTCTTTGGGATTATGGCTTAAATTCTTTTACAAGCTCCACACTCAACTCCATTGGTTTACAACTAAACCTATGGGTTTAGAGTACCATCTTATCCCGCTGGCTATCCATACTTTATAGATAGATCTAGGCTTCTCTTGACTAGATTCCTTTAATCAACGCTCCACGCTATCTTGAGCTCTTGGCTTGCACCAACTCCCTTAGAATTCTCTTAACTGTCTCTGGAATTCCTTCTTCTGTCTTCATCACACATCAGAAACCAGAAACAAATTAATCGTTTGATCTCTTTGTTGTGCTGCAGCTTCATTACAGCTCCATGGCTCTTAGAAGTTTGCTTTGAGCTCTTTGTCTCTGAGGCTCTGCCTCCAACCTCTGGTGGCTATGCCTCTGTCAAGCACTATGGCTCTGTTTCTATGGTAGCTATGTCGAGCTTCTCTGAGCTTCTTCTTCACTCGTCATTCTAACTCCTCTGGCATCTGCGCATCCCCGTTAATTGTGTTTTCTGTGTGTTTATAACACATTTGTTTACAGTCGCCTCAAGCGTGGAAAATAGACCGTTTCATCAAAAGGTTCAGTTCAAAATTGAAATGAACTGGCAGGCACAGGCAACTTGGTCGTTTAACCTTCCTCTGCCTTAATTCCGAAAATAGCCACATAATGGAAATACACAGGCAAACGTTCGAAAAACACATCATGAGCCTTTAACCCTGACTTCAAATAATATGTAGCCGCATTTACAAACCCTCTCGGGTATGTTCTTTTATCGCTTATCGCAAGTCGTGTTGCGTGGCCAAAACTCGAACAAAACATGAATTAGCAAATACACAGGAACTACAAAGAAATCCATAGTTTGAACGCCAAACTAGATTTCAAATAGAATTCAATCGTGCTTATAATCCCATTGGGCCCGTGCTCCGATCGCATATCGCAATCGCTATGTTCATTGCACCTCGTCACTTGACCCTCCGAAATGAGTTTAGTGATTAATTCCCGACCATTGATCTGCTCCTTGATCCAACGTTCGATATTCCAATGCAATCACTTTATCGGCCTGATCGCAATTGCTTACAGCCCAAGGTCCATTCCTTTGAACTTGACTCATTGCGATGCGACTTAATCTAGTCCGTCGATTTGCCTTTTAGTCTGATGGTTCACACTAAACCCAAAACAGTAAACAGTCTGCTCAATCTCCACCGCTGATCCTGCGATCTCCAATCCAACGGTTGACAACATTTTTGGATGGCCTACTTGTGCGGATATTAACCTCCTGAAAAAAGGGTTTTCTCTCTCCTGTGCCGTGCTACATGTAAGCCAATGTATGGAATCGGGCGGAGGCCATCCAATACCACTTACTGCTTGAAGCCTGTCTAAAATACATTTTACCACAGAACTCAAATCTTCTGTTGTTTTATTCATAAATCCTTCGGGTCTGCTAAAAGCCCTTGCGCCTGTTTTAAGTCCTCTCCCTTAGCTTATTACGGTGTGATAAGGCCATCTCCACTATTGATCTGTGCGTCCAATCTAATGGTCCACATGTAATTACACCGCCACTATCACAATTCCTTAAGGCCAGGGCCTTTAACACTCTGTTGGGCTTTTCTCTGATGCGATTTCTTTAAGGAGCCCATAAGTCCCATTTATAAGAAATTGCCTCTTTTTCTAAGGATAATTTTTTACAATAACTTCTTCATCCGAAGTCCGTTTTGGCCCATTCAAATTGCATTGGATTCAGAATGAAGAGATCTATGCAATGAGACTATTCCCAAGAGAATACTTTGGCTTTAATTTTCCTCTATGAGGAAGATTATAGACTTATAAGTCTATGTTAGATCCATTTCGGATCATCCCTGGTCTTCGACCAATCCTGGTGTCTCTATGTGGGAATGTTTTTCTTCTATTGTTCCTTTACGTTCCTCTGCATTTATGAGAATGTTGTTATTTCTTTATAATTGCATATGCTTCTGAATAATGTTGTAAATTTGAATAATGTTAAGTTTCTATTGGGTGAATTTAATATGCAAATGTTGAAATAAAATTATAAAAGCAAAGAACAATATGGCCCTAAGAAAAAATAACATGTATTTCTCCTTGTGCAAGATGGCCCTCTAAGGGGTACTAAGCTTGGCAAGGACCTCATACAACATCCCTCCACATTCAAATACCCTTCCTCACCTTCAAATCAACTTTTAAACCGTCACAATGCTCATATATTCAATCTTGTAGTGAAATAGGGAAATCCTATAGCATCCTATAACACCGTGTAGAAGCTCTCCAAACTTGACCAGAATTGTCCATAAATCTTGAATTTTGCCTCCTTGCCCTTCATAATGTCCCTTAGGCTTTGAAACCAAAATTGAGGAATATTAGAGAGCACTTAGGACTTGTCTCTTCACCACTACAATTCATCCATGCAATTAGGGTTAGTAAACAAGTTCATGAATTCAATGGTACAGGGATGAGCTACATGATTACTTTATGATGCACTCAATGAACCTTGTTACTAGGATATAATCTCTTTTGAATGCAATGATTGAGGGTTGATTTCATGCTATTTACTTTATGCAAGTTAGATTAGGTTTGCCTTCTTTGTTTTATGTTTCCTAAGCTAGGTTTTCCATTTCAAGCATTGTTATTTATTATGAATAGATTAGGCTTTCCTTTGATGTAACATTCACATTCTGCAAGTAGATTAACATTTACATTCTGCAAGTGGATTAGCATTTACATTCTACAAGTAGAGTATCTTTACATTTCTGCAAGTAGATTGGCATTTACATTTATGCAAGTAGATTAATATTTACATTTCTACTAGTAGACTAGCATTTCCATTCCTATAAATTAGAGTAGCATTTCCATTTCTACAAATAGATTAGCATTTCCATTCCTGCAAGTAGATTATAACTTCCTTTTTCTGCAATATCTTTTGATTCTTACAAAATCTAGATTCTGTTGATAGAATGGTATCTATACACCTTGTTTTGGTTCACTGACTCATAGCAACTTGAGTAGAGCTTAACTTGTGCATACAACATTGTCACCTCTTAAGTTTGTATGAACCTTGGTTTATTAAATTAAAGCTGGTAGCCCTAGGAGTTGCAACATTCTTGTTGTAATAATAGAGCTCATTAGCAATCCATGAGAGGATATGGTTGTAAATTTTTATGTATGGTATTTAACATAAGAGCCATCCAACTTACAAAAAAACAAGAACATAAAATAATGATATTTAGAGCAGAAATGTCATATCATATTAACAGTGAGATATTGTAGAAGACCCAAAATGTCACAAATAGAAATACCTTTATGGATGGAAGTAATGTTCACTTGCATGTTTGAGGGGCCAAACTTTAGATGAGTAGAGCTTCAATTACAATATTCTTCACATGACATCCCATGATCTTGCTTCTACTTCATTATATAATTTATGTCTAACTTTCCAAGAACTTTGTAGTAAGCGTAACCTTTTAATAAGCATTCCTACAATTATTACTTTCACACTATATCTATTATATGGACCCTATTCAATATAAATGACCTCAATAGATGGAAAGCTATATATTTACCTAAAGAAGTTAGGGTAAAATTATAATAATTATAAAACAAAATTTTATGCTAATCTCACTTTTTATTGTATCAAACTTATTTTACTAAAACATAATGCACATAAACATATGTCTCGAAGATTCTAACATGTAACATAGAAAAATAATGTGAAACATTTTTTCATTTATCTAATCAGTTTATTTTTTGTAATACATTCATAATTTCATATTAGTTAATAAAAAAAATATAGTCCCTGGCTATAGGAATTGGGAAACCATACCAGGAAACACATATACAAATCATTTTCCTAGATTAATAAATTATAAAAAGATAACACTAATATAATAAGAAAAGTATCATTGTGAGTAGAGCTACTCTAAAGCTTGTATCTATACTTAGCATGAGTGAGGAGTCTACTACTTAATGAAAGAAAAAGAAAAACATGAACCTTAACATATCATCTTGAGGGAGATTCCACTTGATTATATATATATATATCCTTCTCTGGATTCTCATTTTCCTCTATTGAGGTTGGAAAATCTAGATTTACAATCTTCTTGGCTAGTAAAGAGGTTTTGTTGTTTAGTTTCATGATTTACAACTGAAGGGAATTAAGGTAAAGGAGGATCTCCTATTAGGCCTCACTCCCTTTCCATCAACACCTTACTTATAATTATCTTTACTTGCCAATAAAGGTCAACAATATGAAGATATCTATTGTATTGGTCGTGGCTAGTTTAAGTGTCTGGGAACTAATATCACACATTTTATTCAATCTCCCCATCTTGGAGAAAGTTCATCTCTACTCGAGGATTTGTCTTTGTAATGTTTATTTCATTCCTTATTATTGGTGGACTCATATATGGCTTTCTAGTTCTTGACAATTTGTTCAAATTTCATGCGAGGCCTCCCATGTTATGCATGAAAACCATGATGACCTTTTCCTAAGATGAGGCATAATGAAAAGAGAATACATAATGAAAATGGATGATGACATAAAGATGGAGGAGGGTTCCATATAAGTATTGAACATGAACCAACTGACCAAGGATGTTGATATAGGGGATTCAAAGGAGACCAATATAGATAACTTACCAATCGTTCAATGGGGAGACCAGAGACAAGGAAGAAAGGCTATCATGCCTAGTCTAGAGATAGAATAGCCAAAGATGAAACCATAATAGTGAAATTAACTAGAGAAGGCTAGAAATTCCAACATACCCAAAACAAAGAGGGTAGGGTGGGCTAACCAAGGTGTCACATTTCTTAAAATAGTTGAAATTGGAAACCTTGTTGATTTCCATTGTGGTTGAGCAACGTGGTGAGGGAAACTTACAATTATGAGGTGACCCCAGAGGAAATAAAATTTGTAGAGGTACTAAACATTGTGATATCCTTGTCAAAACCTAAACATATCGCATCTTATAGCTGGTGTGATTTGGTGCCATTTGTATAGTCCTCATAGTTGATGCAGAGGAACAACAACAACCCATATTGTTTAATGCTTAAAGTATTCATGATGAGCACCCCATCTACGTTTTGCAATTTTTTTTTTTTTAACTAGAATTTGATGATATAATTTTTTATGAGATTATGATTTTTTGTTATTTAATATGTGTTTTTGAATGCATAAATAGATTCAACATCCTTAAAAACCTCCTAGATACTCATATTTTGTAGATTACATAACTCAAACTTACAATTTCAACAAATTTTACTATATTTTGAACAAAATTATCAAAAAATGTATTTGAAAAAAAAACTAAAATATATTAAACTACATGTTATTGTTAGTGTAGTCTAATGAGCCCATGATTTCGACTTCATTTTTCGAGCCTTTGTCGATGATCCTCCTTTGGCACCTTTTCCATCTCGACTACTCTAATGTGCCCAATCCGATCCATCTATGTTACTCCCTGACTTCGTCTTTGTTACTCCCCGACCCCTGTCTCCCATCTCACATACTGTCGTCGTCCAACTCCAACTCAAGTCCATTCTGTGCATTTAATGCACCTCCACACTCAAGATTTCAAACTTGGTGGTGGCACCAATTTTTTTTGGAATGAAATGATATGTTGAAGGGGGTGACTACTGTTGAGTGCTTCACTAAGTGACTACAAGTGATCTTCAAGTGGGGTTCTGCATAGGAAATAAAAACATAGTATGATCCAAGCTTAAACCACAAACAACCTTTAAATATGAATCATGATAATTTTTCCTAGTTTTATATAAATCATGGTATTATTTTGTGATAGTTCAACTCTATTTGTTTTGAAAAAATGTCATGTTGTGGAGGAAATTGCAAGTGTGGATCTCGCTATAGGTGCAACCGTGGCTGCAAGGGGTAAGCATTCTCTCTTATTCAATTAATTCATCATGTGTTGAAAACCTTTGGGCTTTTAGTGCAAATAGATTGAATTTGAAGTATTAAGAGAAAAGCACATAGAAATTGGAATATTATGGGGTTTTAGTTGTTTTGTAATTGTGTAGATATTTTTCTTTTTTATTTTAAACAATTAATTTGAGTTTATGCAGATGCGAAAGAACCCTCAACCTTTCTTTCAAAGAGAAGATAGTGGAGGTTTGTTTTCTGCAGCCATGAATTTTAACATGGGGTGAGTGAAAGCCCTGCCTATAATCATTACATATGGTGCTATATTTTACGTCTATCGATGCCTAGACAATTGATGGTTTAATAAAATTTTTGATCCTAAAATATGTTGAATTGGCAGGCATTTTGAGGGTTTTGCTACTGTTGCGCTCCTAGAGAGAGTCGGTATTGCGCTCCTAGAGGTTGCAAGTGCAGAGACAACTATACCTACAACCCTTGCAATTGAAAATGAGTAATACTATATGTATAGGAGACCTTATAGCTATGGTTGGATACATTGTATTAGGTGTTAAATGGAAAGCTAGAGATATAATATATAAGTTGTTGTTATAAGCCATTTCCCTCCCCTCTTTGCGTCAGAGGTGCGGGGGTTGATTAAGTATATAGTTTAAGGATAATATATTTCATGGTTTTATATTGTAAATATAGATGTGTTTGTTTATTATTTATGTAATTATTTTGCTAAAAATTCCATGATAAAAAATTACTATCATATGTTCTCAATAACATTACTTAATTTAACTTTTTTGTAAATGCATGTGAGGTCCACCGGGTACAAAATCAAATGATGTCATAGATTTAAGATCTAAGAACAGAGTAGAGTCACTAACACATCTGGGAATTAAGAAGCATGGTTGGTTTTATGGCATAGTGGCATTCCAATTTAAATTTGAGTCAGATTGGTTTTCATACTAGCTAAGTGAGCTTCCCATGGGGTATGTTATTTGTTTTATTGTCAATGAATATTATACCATTTAAATTTTTTAATCATAAATTTACTAATTTTTTTATAAAATGTTAAAATTTTTTTATTTTTATTTTTTTATTTTTTATTTTTTTATTTTTTATTTTTTATTTATTTATTTTTTTTATTTATTTTTTTATTTATTATTTTTTTTTTTCTTTATTTTTTTATTTTTATTTATTTATTTTATTTTTTATTTATTTTATTTTATTATTTTTATTTTATTTATTTTAATTTAATTTATTATTTTATTTTTTATTTTTTATTTTTTTATATTTTTATTATTTTTTTTTTTTTTTTTTTTTTTTTTTTTTTTTTTTTAAGCTCATTCACAAATTTATAATTTTATATAGTTATAATTTCATTAAACTTGTTAGATTTTATAGAAGATTTGTAAAACAAATATAATAGAAAATTTGGGTGAATTGCATCAACCGTATAAACAAATATCGAAAACCACATAGAGTGGCAATAAAATTTGCATCATGTAAAAACACAAGTTTTAATAAAAATACAATACTTTGTTTCAACAACAAGCTATAGGTGAGTTTCCACCACCACAGGGGACTTGCCGCAACATAGTTTCAATAATGATCAACTATAGCTGAGTTGCTGCCACTAACAACTTCAACTAATAAAACACTTTGTGAAGCTATTCTGTCTATGCATCCATATTTATACAAAAATTCAAGTTGGTTACACGGAAAAATTAATTACTGTTGTGTTTCTCAAGGATGAAGACACTCAGAGAGAGATGGGTAAAGCTTACATTTGCAAGCTAGAAAGGACATAGTCATATTAGATGCTTGTTTCTCAATCCAATGGGCTTGTGACTTTTGATAGAGCTATTATCAAAGAGTTACGGTCACACATTGCAATGAACAAGTCACCAAAAATGGATGATGCTTTGCATGGTGCCATTTGGAGGGTTTTGTTGTGGATTTTGATTATAATAGTAGTAAACTTCATTTTCTCATGCAAAATAATACTTTGACAACTCATGTTTTGTATAAAAAGTGGCGCTCCTCAAACAATGAGTTTCATTGGATTACCAAATTGAGCAATGTGTAGTCTTGTAAGACTTTTCCAAACTCAGAGCCCCCTGGTTGGTATTGTACCATGGTTTTTCCACTATATTCATATTTGAAAGAATATTAATAGATACCAAGTGCCTTAAGTGTAGTAAATATGAGATAATCAAGCACATCTTATGGGAGTGTCCTTTTGCCAAGAATTTTTGGAAAACAATGTGATTGAAACATGTCTCACTTCTCTAAGGGATTTTTTTACGTTGTGGTTCATGAACACTGGGTGACCGTTACATCCAGAGGAAAATCTGGGCAGATCAACCCCGAAGGGAATATTTTAAAGCCCGTCGGCCATACTAGCAGGGCCTAACCCCAAAGGCGTCGAGGAGAATTGACCCTGTGACCTCCCAATCGGTGAGGCACTTAATAACTGAGACTCGACCAATTGAGCTAACCCTTGGGGATACTTCTCTAAGGGATTATTCATTGGTGTGAAACATTTCTTAGAGACTGCAACTCCTTCCTATCGAGTCACTACTTGGTCTTCGACTTTGTATTCACACCTCAATATTGCACTCACTTTGGAAAATGTATTGTATGTTTTTAAGGAGGTTGTAGCTTTTGTTTATGCATATCAGAAAGTAGATTCTGATGAGGTATTTGCTCAAACCAAAATCAAGGTGTTTATGTTAATTAATGATGCCAAAACATGTTCGTATCATGGTTTGCTCTGACCTTATTGCAAGTAAATAGATGAGCCATTCATATTGTAGTTTTATGCTTTTTCTGTCTAATATGCAAAATGTTTTTTGAATCAACAAAAGCTTATGGGTTAATTAGAAACCACATGGTCAATGGTCGAAATTTATATTGGAGGGACTCTTAAGTTTGTGAAGAATGTTAATAAACACATACAACAGTTGTAATTTGGGGAGGACCTAAACTATTTCTTGTCTAAGGGATAGGATCAAGTGTAAAATAGAAATTTTGAAAATGGAAAAATAATATGAAAATTGAGACTAGTGGATCACATGTTGAGATCCTTAGTAATTTATTAGAGATCATGTTTAAAGAAGAGTGTTAGAGCAAATTGGAGATGCAAGCTCCAACATTTAATATTAGTGTTATGTGATCATCATGTGAGCAACTATAATAATCTAGATATTGAACCATGACATGCTTCTAGTAGTATAGATTATGTACGGGAGTTAAAGTATGTGAGAGTAAGGTTTAACAACTTATCTCGGGCTAGTCTATTGTAGTGTATTTCTTCTATAGTATAATACAATATGTGTTAATCTCTTTATCCCTGTATTTTATTTTGATCATACATCATAATTTCCTACAAGTAGCAAAATAACCATGTTGTTTTATGTATAATAAAGTTGTGGGAGTGTGAATGGGATTGGAATTTGGTATATAATGGAATATAGTGTTTATTCTTTATTAGCCTTACAATATTTAAGTCAAGAAAACACTAAATTTGGAGAAATTAACTTTCACAGTTCCCAAATTTGTCATTTTAAGTTCATATATTAATAAGAAAGGAAAATTAGACAATAAAAACCAAATGAATATCAAAAAATTCTATGTTGAGCAAACAAAAATAATAAACTTACAAGAAAATCAACCCCAAAGTGAGTGCGAGAAGAAGTAATACGCGAGTTAATATTGTGTTAATGCACTTGGCTAAATCACCTTTTTATTATATATATATTCTTTTTCTTTTTTTCGCCAGATTTCTATTTTGATTGCTACATTGAGTTCGAATTTTTGCTAGATTTTCATCGGTACTTGTTTATCTCATTTGGTTACACGGTTTGCAAATGGTGTTCATCTAAAATTCGATAATTTTTACAGCTTGGGCTAAAAAATGTACAAAATGAATATTATTTTAATTTTTGTAAATAAATTAGTAATTGATTGTAAATATTAATTCCTAGCTAATTTTTATTAATTATTTCATTTTTCACTAACAGTCCTACAAAATTGTCGCAGCCAAATTGTAGAACAATTAAAATTATGTGTTTTCAAGATCTCAGTAATTTATTACAATTCCCAATTTTAATGAAATTACGAGACTTGAAATCTCAAAATAGCAAAGTGGTTGTAGTTCATTTTGTCGGATTTTTAATTACCAAGTGGCTGTAGTTTATAATGGATGAGTCTCACTCCAAGTCAGCCCCACTTCACCTCACCTCCTCCCTTACTCTTTTATTAAAGTCCCAATAAAAATTTTCCAGATAGTAAATACCTCCCATATAAAAATCCAATATTAAAAAATACCTCCGATAAAAAAAACGCTGACATAAAATACCTCTGATATTCAAAAAAACCTTCGATAAATAAATCTCGATATAACATATCGGACATCGACATTTTTTTTTAACCTCGAAACACTCGTTTTAAAAACTATGATATCGATCAACCTCCAATATATGATATTATATAATAGGTTGTTTTATTTTAAATAAGGTCTCTATTTAATAAATCTCCACCTCAAGTAAAGACCTCCACCTTCGTTTAAATAAAGCCCCTCTTCATTTTTATTGCTCATACGTGACCCCAAATGCCAATCACGGCCCATCCTTATGGGACCAACAACCACTAGATAGATGATACACGTGTTTTTTTATTTTTATTTTTAATACAATTTTAAATAATTTTAATTTTTAATTATTAATATTAATTTAAATATATTTTTATTAATTAAGTTATAATGAATCTAGTTTAGTTTTTAATTGTAATTAAATTATATTAAATTAATAAAATAATTAATTATAACAATTAATTAGATTTTATTTATTTAGTTAGGATTAGAATATTTAATTAAAATTTCCTATATTGGCTCACGTAACAGTTTTTCCATAATTCTGTCTATATGGACACTTCAACTTTGGAAGCTCATAAGTTGAGTTTTACTTTGCCAAATCATGTCGAGGACGGCTCGTTAGATAGTTAAATCATGGAGAATATTTTTGAAGCAATTGCATGACCAAATTCAGTCATTAAATGAGTCTAAAATTTAGCAGAAAATCAAACTTTGAATTTGTAACTAAAATTTATTTTTTGAGTTTAATTTTTTGCATTTTAATTTGCTCATAGCCACTGTTGAGTGTAGATCCATTCAATTATGTTCTCTTTGACAAATAATATATTTACAATGATCAATAGAAAACTCAAATTTCCTTTTATTTATTTATTTAATTGAGTTTTATTGGAGATATTTTGTTTTCTAGATTTGGTATTTTTTAATCTAATTTGCATTTTAATTTAATTTTGATTGAATTTTGGCAAGAGAACAGTTGAGGAGATTAGGAAGAGAAGATTTGAATCAATGAAATTGCTCCAACAAGAGAAGAAAAAGGAATTTTGACCAATGAAAATTGTTGGAGTAGATTTGTTCTTCAACAACTCTCCTATTTGGAATTCATTTTTGTAATTACAGATAGTGGTTTGTAGAATGTGTTAGGGGCTCCTCTCTTATGCAATTTTGTAATTCTTAAAGCACTATTGTAATAGGGGTTTCATGTTGTAGGTACGGAGGATCAATCTCAGATCTGAGAATTATTGATATTTGTCTTTTTTCAAATATGGACTTTGTATTATAGGCAAAGCTTGCACTATTGCAACTTTTCCTTTTGATGGAAGAGTGCTTAATTTGAGAGAGATTATTGGAGATCAATTCAAGAAATAGAGCAAGAAATTAGGTTTCATTAGTTTGTAATTTGAATAATTTTATTTATTTGAAAATTCCATTTATGTAATGGTGGATCTATGTAAAATTTGCTCACGCTGTGCATTCATGTTTGATATGAGGAAAAATGTCTTTTGCATTAGCTATCTAATTCATAGTCACATAGATTTGTTATTGATTTCTCTTTGCTCAAATATTTAAATCAGATTTCTAAGTAACTATTTACTTATAAATCTGTCATCAAAATTTGATTTAATTACTATTGAAATTATTAGAATTTTTTCTTGGTTTTGATAGTTAATTATTCATTATTAAATTATATGCGAACATAACATGTTTTGGTAATCATAATAACAGCTAGTATAACTATTTCATTAGCTAGATATTTACCTAAAATCAGACATGTTGAAATCTCAATCATTTAATTGATTTTCTCTCGGTTAGGTTAGATCTACATCTTCCTAATCGAGATATTTCTTTCCTTTTGCTTGTATTCTAGGGTTAGTTTGCATTTAGATCAATCATTACATTTCTATAAGTCCTCTTATCAAAGAGGCAAACTTTAGTTGTGGCATGGCTGAGCCCTAGATCAGCTTAAGGATCGCTTTCTTGCTTGAGCTCAGCAAGATAGCCGATCAAATGGCTCTTCTCTATTGGTAAGAAAAAGGCATACTCTAAGCCAACAAAGATAAAGAGAAGGTAATTGGACCTAGTTTAAACAATTGGAACCACCATTTCAAACGTAAAATGATCTGCTCTAAAGTCCAGACAAGGTGGATTTCCCCTAGTGCTGAGGTAGACATTTCGAGCCTACAAGAGGAAGCTGAGGACCTGAAATTGGATTGGGATGTCGAATTCCAGAAGTGGTTTAAATACTTCGATGCCTGGAGTTGTGTACTTTAGTTGGTTGTGGAGGGAGTTGGACTAGCCTTGCGAGATGTCTAATGCCATTGAGTATTGGTTCAGATGCTTGCCTTGGGGTAGATAAGCTTTAAGCCATTGGGCAAGCCTTGGGGCTATGATATGGACGAAGGAGGTTATCTTTCCTAGTTCCAAAAGTTGGGAAAGAGGCTTGAGATTCCTCTAGTTTTCCCCCAGTGTTGTGATGTAAATTTTGATGCTTGCTGGTAAACTAGTTTAACAGAGGGTGTTGGACACATATGGGGTAATAAATAAATAAATAGAATAATAAATGAATATACTAACTTCAGGATGAAGTCCCTTAAAGAGGGGAAGTATGTAATGTCTCGTATTAATAAAATAATAATAATAACAACAACAACTATAAAATAATAATTAATAATAAACAAACCAATAAAATAATAATAATAAAATGATATAAATAAAATAACAGATAACGAAAAAAATATTAATAATAAAGAAATTAAATAACAAATAATGAAGAAAAAAGAGAATAAAATAAATAATAAAAATAAAAATAAATAAAAACTTGGCATGATGATACATGAATTGTGCACATGCACACTCCTGTCCAATCCCCTTGCCATTTTCAGCATAGTTGGTTCTATTTAATGGCGGAAAAAGGAGTTGAGAAGCATTTATTCATTTACTCATTCTTTGATGAAGGGAATGTTGTGAGACAAAAGACCTGACAGTAGTAAGGTTATTCAGGGCTTGGGAGTGACAACTACAATAAATATTGATTGCAACTTCTCTAAGGTTGGGTGGAGTGTTGTCCCAAATACTTTTTTGCAGACAAAAGAAACTGGTGTAGGAATTTACAAGGTAAGTTCTTTAGATAGAACAACAAAGGACACTGCTCATAAACAGATCATAGATCAGTACACCAGTATTCCTGACGTGGTTAAAACACTGAAAGAGGGAAACAGTCCATGGCTTGAGCCATCATGACCACTTCAGGCAATTTATTAATGTAGAAGAAAGAAAATTTACATAATCTTCTCTCATGAACTGTCACCTTACAAATGACCCTCCATGCTCTTTAAATAGAGATCATGGACCAATCAGGTGTTAAGCCACGGATCAAGTGTCGGTAATGCCGAAGAGAGAATGAATCGTCAGATCACCTAATGTCTAGAACATATCATGACCGTCAGATTGTAATTTACAAAAATTACATACTAAAGAAACACACTTTACCTAACTATACACTATACCAAGTTATACTTAACTATTTCCTATGTGTCGGAATATCCTCACATCCCCCCTTAAGAATAACTTGGGATAGGATTGAACGATGTACAAAGATGACACAATAGCAGAAGGAAGGAGGCATTAGAGCCTCTCCTCCCTTAGTGACAACTTTCTGAACTCCAACCATAAATCGAAGTTTAGTAAAATTCACCTCTGTGAGAGCCTTTGTAAAGATGTCTGCAACTTGATCATCAGTTGAACAATATTTTACTTCAAGAAAATGGTCATGAATGAGCTTTCTGATGAAGTGCATGTGTAGTTCAATGTGTTTTCTGCACTGATTTTGGACTGGATCATTGCATAGTAGAATGGAACTTTGATTATCATACCAAAGTGTAGTCGGATGTTGCTGCTGAAAACCAAACTCTGGTAGGATCTTACGAAGCCACATGGCTTCCTTACTAGCTTCAATGGCGCCACAATACTATGTTTCTGTTGAAGAAAGAGAAATGGCACTTTGTTTCTTGCAAGCCCATGCAATAGGTCTAGAACTGAGAGTGAAGACATAACCTGTAGTAGACTTCCAATCATCAGGGTTGCCAACCCAATCAGAATCAATGAAACCAACCAATAAAGGAGATGCTTCTGCACTATAATGAATCCCAAACTAAACTATACCTCGAACATAACGAAGTATTCTTTTAGTTGTTTTCCAATGAATTTCATGTGGGTTTTGCATAAACCACACAATAACACCAACAACAAAGGAATGGTCATGATGGGTATGGGTAAGATAAAAAAGTGTACGACAAATTGATGGTATAAGGTAGCATCAACTCCAGGGGAAGTACAAGTGACTGAAAGTTTGGCTCCAGATTGAAAGGGGCAAGGGGATGGCTTACAGTCTTCCATGTGAAAGTGGCGTAGAAGATCACAGGCATACTTGGACTGGGAAATGGAAATGCTTTCTTTGGATTGCAAGAGTTGAAGACAAAGAAAATAATGTAAGTATCCTAAGTTTGTCATTTCAAACTACTTTTTAATGCTAGACTTCACATGGTTTATAAGGTTGGGATCACTACCAGTAAGGATACGAGCATCAACATAAAGAACAAGAATGATAAAAGACTTACCCACTTTCTTGGTGTAGGCATTATTGTCAGAATGACACCTAGAAAAGCTAGTATCTAAAAGAAAGCTATCCATTTTGGCATACCAAGCCTGAGGGGATTTCTTGAGACCATAAAGGGATTTCTTAAGCTGACGTACGAGGCTAGAGTCTATTTATATAAAGTCAGGTGGTTGTTCCATATATATTTCTTCATGCAACTCCTCATATAAGAAGGCAACTTTAACATCCATTTGATGGGCTTCCCATTTGAAGAGGTAGCAAGAGAAATAACAAGACGAATAGAGTTCATTTTGGCAACAGGGGAGAAGGTTTCAGTATACTCAATGCCTTCAACTTGTGAAAAATCCTTAGCAACAAGACAAGCTTTATGTTTATCAACTTTTCCATCTTGTCCAAACTTGGTTCTGTAAGCCCATTTGCATCTAGCAATTTTTCGTCCCTTTGAAAGAGGAACAACATCCCATGTATCATTTGCCAATAATGAACGATATTCTTCATTCATAGTTGTGTCCCAATCTAGATGGCCTGAGGCTTTTGCAAAGGTGTCAGGATTATAATTCATTGAAGCTTGAGCCAATAAACAAGAGGCTCTATCAAACTAAAAATGTGTACGACATTGATCTGTAGGATCACTTACAAGAGAGCCTGCTGCATCCTAAGTAGCACGAACCCATTTTGGAAGTTAAGGAGCTGAAAGAGGATCCCGAGAAGGTGGAGGAGGTTTGTCATCCTCACTATCATCATCCGAGGAAGAAATATTTTCAGAAGTAGAAGGGTTAGAGAGAGGTGGCACATCAGTCGAGCTAAGCTTGTAAGCCAATATATTTTCAAAAAACTTTACATCTCTTCTAATGATAACATTTTTGGATTTAGGTAGAAGAAATCTATATCCTTTGACATATTTAGAATATCCAACAAAAATACAATTTTCACTCTTAGGTTCTAAGGCTTTATGTTTCTCATCTGGAATATGGGCCCATGCTTCACTTCCCAAAACACGAAAGTGACTTACATCTGGTTTAAATGAGATACATGCTTCTTTTGGAGTGATATCCTTTAAAACCTTAGTAGGAGTGTGATTTACTATGTAATTTTCACAGTTAATTGATTCTACCCAAAAATTAAGATTAAGTCCTTTAGATTGAAGCACACAATTAACCATTTCGTTTAACGTGTGATTCTTCCTTTTAGTTACACCATTTCGCTGTGGAGTATATGGAACAATATGTTACAATTGAATTCCATGCTCAGTGCAAAAGTTGATGAATTTGTTGTTAACATATTCTCTGCTATTATCAGATCTTAGCTTAAGAATTTGATGTCCAGATTATTTCTCAACAAAGGCTTTAAAGGCCAAGAACATGTTAAAGACTTCACTCTTGAGTTTTTAGAAGTATACCCAAATGTGTCAGGAGAAATCATCAATGAAAGTTAAGAAATATTTGTAGCAAGAGAATGAAACAACTGGAAGTGCACCATATAAGTCATTATGCACAAGTTGTAAAGGGGTTGCAACATGCAAAGAGGCACGTTTTTCAAAACTATCAGGATGATGTTTTCTGAGTACACATCCGGAACAAACATCATCTCTGCAAGATGCCATAGGAAGACATCTCATCATATTTTCTTTACATAGATTTTGACTGGAGCGATGGTTTAAGTGACCAAATCGCTCAAGCCAAATTTTGCTCACTTCATTATTATGAGCAACAAATACCAAGGGGAGAGTTTATGGTCCAAAGTTGTTAAAGTTATACAACCTTGTAGAATCATCAACAATTCTAGTAGCTAAAATCTATCTAGGATCTCTTAGATCCTTGATTACAACATCATGAGGTGAAAATTCAATAGTTTTACCTTCACTTGAATGAGTTATCTGATATATAGATAAAAGGTTGCAGGATAAGGTAGGAATACATAATACATCATTAAATTTACCATTGTCTAGATGAATAGTTCTAGTACCTACAACATTAAGAGATCTATCATCACCAACATATATATTTTGGTGTTACAATCATTTAAAGAAGAAAACATGGCTTTGTTTTTTGTTATGTGATAAGAACCTCCAAAATCAATGAGCCACTTATGAGAATGAGAAGACAACCACATGCAGAAAGTGTTATTCCTGAAGATGAAGTTGAAGTTGAAGAGTGCTCCAAATGGATGTTATGCTTCTTGATTGTTGCTTCTAAGGCTTCCATCTTTTTAAAGCATTTGGATTCTAAGTGGCCATCACGATTACAGAAGTTGCAATCTCTATAAGTCTTCTTCCCTTTGTTTTTAATTTCCTTATCATTTTGTTGAACTGATTTTTCATTTTGAGACTGAAATTACTTAGGACCCTTGTTTGGTTGAGGACCATTCTCTTTAGGATGTTGCTTCTTAGGATTCTTTGAATTTGGTTGTTGTTGGACTGTTAAGGATTTCTTAGAAGAGTTTCCAGTATTAAGAAGACCAAGATGTAAGACATTTTCTTGTTATCTTATTAAAGAATCACAAAAGCCATCAAAAGAGGAGGACTTGTAGACTTGTCCTTGAGAAATAAATGTTTCTCTAGTATGATGGAAGGTGGAAATAAACATAGAGTAGGTTAGTCCTAACTTAGTAAGAATGAAATAGATAAGGCTACCATCTTCTTTCTTAACCTTAACACCTTCCAAAAGAAGTCTAAGGGTCTTGAACTTGGACAAAAATCTTCAATGGAAGAAAAATTATTGGAGTCCAACGTAAGCAACTCATCTTCAAGTTGATGGGCTCTAATTTCATTTTTAATTCCAAAATTTTTATTAATTTGTTTCATTGCTTCACCAGGGGTATCAAGTTCGATATGGAATCTAAGGTCTAGAGAAATAGACATCCCTATCAACCCACGTGTTTTCTCTTGCTTATTTTCTCATTTCACTAGCTTATCTTCATCTTTAGGTTTGGATTCTTGGCTTGAGGCTATTCTATAAAGACATTTACTTCTAAGTAAATCCACAATGTAAGATAGTCATTGGAAGTAGTTGGTGCTCTCAAGAATAACTAGACATGGAATTTCCATTTTAAAAGAAATTGAAGCTGAAGATGTTGAAATTAAGTGTTCCAATGGAAATATCTCAAAAAATTAGGCCGATTAAAAAAACGGCTTTGAAATGGCTTCGGGATGAAGAAGTTATGGCTTTTTGAAGAAAATTTATTGAAGATGCCGACGAACTACATGAATTTTGAGAAGATAATGTTATATTAAGCCGCCCTCATTTCTACCCCCCTTTCCAAACT
This sequence comes from Pinus taeda, assembly GCA_000404065.3. Lineage (NCBI taxonomy): Eukaryota > Viridiplantae > Streptophyta > Pinopsida > Pinales > Pinaceae > Pinus > Pinus taeda. The sequence goes on from APFE030221002.1 coordinate 67,064, forward strand.
TAATCTAATTAGTTCACTTTAAAAAAAATTTACTTTACGTGAAACACTTTTATAAATAAGTGAAAGTCACTTTTACAATGGCACTTTATGAAGAATCCACTAAATTGTAAATTAAATAAAAGATAAAGTGACCTTAGAATTATAAGTGACTCACTTATTAGAATATGTGGGAACATTTTTACATAAAGTAACTTTAAAACATAAGTTACATGTACTTTTTGAAAATGTAACTCAACAAAACTTAAATAAAAGATAAAGTGACTTTAGAATGGTAAGTGACTCACTTTTTATAATGGGTGAGAACACTTTTACATAAAGTAACTTTAAAACATAAGTTACATGTGGTTTTTGAAAAACTAACTCAACAAAAAGAAAGACTTGAACCCAAAAGCTCTATTCTCATAAAGTAACATTGGGCCAAGTAAGCCAATTTAAAAGGTTAGTAATTTTTGGAAAAGAGGAAGGGGCTTGGTTTTTTGTTTTTTGTTAAGCTTTGGGGTGCTTACTTACTTTAAAAACTCATTTTTGCCTACAAAACAAAAGAAAATCACACAAACACACAAAAGCAATCCAAGCCTTACGGCTTAATGTTATATTTAACCGGAAACTATATATTTTCCTCAATGTTTCTGATTTTTCGAGATCTCACTAAGGCGTGACTGAAAAGAGCATACGTATGAGAAAAATCCTTCCTTTCTATTTCTGATTTGCCTAGATCACACATAGTCGCGGGACAAAGAGAATATGCAGAAATGAAAGGTATAAATCCGGTAATAAAAAACAAAGAGATAAATAAACCGAAATAAACAGAGAGATAAATAACTAAAACTGCAAATAAAGATTGTATACCTCTAGATCTTAAAAATGACATAGCTAGGGCTACTAGAAACCTTTTTGCATGAAACAAAATGGGTTCCTCACTGGAAAATATGCTCCTAACACAATTGAGCAATCCTTTCGGCCCGAAAGCGGTCAGAAACAATAGATCTAGGAAACGACAGTTAGATGCAATTGTACCGGCTTCAGATTTGGATCACCAACTATTGCAGCCCTCAACTTCGCTCGGATACCATGTAGGAATTTACAGGGTAAGTTCCATATATAGAACACCAAAGGACACCACTCAGAAACATATCACAGATCAGTACACTAGTATTCTTGACATGGTTAAAACCCTCAAAGAGAGAAACAGTCCACGGCCTGAGCCAACACGACCACTTCAAGCAATTTATTAATGTAAAAGAAAGAAAATTTGCATAAGCTTCTCTCATGAATGGTCACCTTACAAATGACCCTCCATGCTCCTTAAATAAAGATCATGGACTAATTGAGTGTTAAGCCATGGATCAAGTGTCGGTAATACCGAGGAGAGAATGAACCGTCATATCACTTCATGTCTAGAACATATCGTGACCGTCAGATTGTAAGTTACAAAAAGTACATACTAAAGAAACACACTTTACCTAACTATACACTAGACCAAGTTATACGTAATTATTTCCAATGTGTCGGAATATCCTAACAATTGGATCGCATTACAACCTGAAATCACCAATAAGATCTATTTTAGTTCTTTGCTCTACAGGTAAGTTTTCTCTACTAATGTTTACTTTCGAAAATTGTATGTTAATAAGTTGAAGGTTTCTGCTAATAATAATATAATTGTTGTATTTAAATTGTATATTTTAAATATAGGGCATTACATTTAGTAACATAGTAGGTTTAAATTCTAGGTACCTATGGGAATTAAACATTTACTGCAGGATCTAATGTTAAGCTTAAGAGATCTGTTGTTATTATTCTAAATTTACATTGAAAGAATATGTAAGCTTTTGAATTTAAGGTTACCACTCTAGATCTATGCTGAAAACTATCGTTAATCTTTTAATCGTGTCTATTAGCTAAATCTAGTTAGGACCAATGAATCAGTCATAATTCTCTTTGGACTTATTTCATCTAGATAAAATATTGGTCACATACGATGGATCAATTATCATTCTCAATAGTTTCTCTAATTATTTTTTTATGACCATTTTATAGTAAGATTTAATCCATTTTTGATATATCAGCACGTTCTTCTATGATGAGATTAAATTTCCAAAATCCCATTTTTGTAGCCTAGATCTATCATTTTAATTATAAATTAAGGGTAAAGATTTTATTCTTTTATGGAAATTAACTTCCATCCATTTCTCGCCAACCTTGAAAGCAAATTTCGACTTGAATATTATGATGCTTTAACCACATGCTCAAGTGATCCTTTTTCAATGTTGAGAGAAGTGCACAAGTAAATGTTTAAAAAAATAAAAATAAAAATAAAAACAAAAAACATATCGTTGATATAAGACCTATATACAAAAAAAAATAAATCACGAGTTAAGGTCAAAATCTACGACATAAGGACCTTATGAAATGCAATTTCGGCAAGTGAAATACCATCTCTCATTAAAAATATTGTTGTAATGGCAATTATTGCACTTATGTTCAAGATCTTGCATATCATGGTAAGTTCCCTTATACCTAATTTCTTTAATAGGGAAATGTTGGTTTTATTGAATTTCACATTTGATATTAGTGGAAATGATATGAATTTCGATCAACCCTGATTTCCTTAACTCAATAGACTAAGAACATCAATAATATTAACAATAATAATCTATGCAGATCTGCCCTTAGTGTGTAGATATATCAAATATTGATGGCCTTTTATGTGCTAGTTGTTGAATTCCGTCGAGTTTGATCTTTGTTTTTGCTTCATATATACTATTTCAATTTTTTGATCTATTTTTTCAAATCCAAAGCTAATTAGCATAGGCATTCCTATTTCATAATGATGAATTCAATAATAATAATAAAAAGAAGTTGTTAAACCCAAAGATATTTTTACAGATATGATGTCTTTTTCGATCTATAAGTGTGTTTAATTGATCTGGGTTCCAATATATATATGGGGCTAATCTATGCTAATATATACCAATTGAGTACCAAACTAAAAAAAAAAAAACTACAAAATGAGCAGATTAATTGTGAAAAGATGGATAGGAGAGCGATTAGAACCTGTGATGAGATTCAAATCACATGGGACTATACATTCATCATTGCCAGGGGATTTATTCTTTGGAATGAGTGTGTCGTGGTCATTGTAGTGAAAGAAAAACACACCTCCAGCATCAGCACGACTAATCACACTAAGAAGAGTCGCATGAATGTTTTCACTAGTGGGCTTTGTATATGCTTCGTTTGTGTTGATGAGGAGATGAATTTATCTCTACAAAATCTGAATAAATTGACGAGCCTTGGTATTGCAACAAGAATGTTGCAACTCCCAAGGCTACCAACTTTAACTATCAACCTGAGATTCGTATAAACTTAAGAGGAGTTGGACTGTATGTGCAACAAAAACCTTCCTTTTCCTAGTCTGAATCCCTTTGATGTAGGTGAAGGAAGACAATGAAACAACTTCAAATGAGAAAAGATCTAGGTAAGCTACCCATCCTAAGTTGCAAAACATAAATAGAAATTAGCAAAATTATTCTAATTTTGCTAGAAAGTAAATTACAGAGATGAAATCTATTCTATTTGAAAAAATTTAAAGCACAATGATAACCAAGAAAATATAATCTATCTTTCCAGAAAGAAAAATGGCATTAAAGGAAATCTATTCTATTTTTCATGGAAGAAAAGTCCTAGATTACTCTTGTAGGAAGGAAATCACACTTTGCTAGACTAATTGCAGAAATCAACATTCAAGAAGCAAGTAATGTAAAACCTAAATGACGACCTAGCCAAGACTCAACTCAACCAGAGTGGTCTCAGAGGATTCATAGGCTATAAATATACTCCTACCATGAATTTGGAGTGGATAAGAGCTCGAAAACAAACTAATACAAGTTGCTATAAGATTGCTGCACGATTGCTACAGAATGCATGTTTCTCAAGTTAACCTGCCAAATGCTTAAGCTAATCAAATGAAAACACTACTAGGTAAATTTTGTTATTAGTTTAAATTTTTTTAAGCTTCAATTCAAGTGGAATCAACTGGAAATATATGCGTTAGCACATGCTAAAGTTTAGCAGAAAATTACTACTAAAAACCATAAATTTTAGAATAACAAGCTAGTAAGTTGATCTAAGTACCCAAATTGTTAGGTCCCTATACTACTAGTGTAACCTCCTATCTTTATTAGTGAAACCCCCTTATTGTATTATTGTGCCCATGTAGTCCCCATGTCGTTATTATTATGCCCCATAGAAGCCCACTATTGTTATTGTTGTGCCCCTACAATATTATTGTTATGTAGGCTTAGATTGTATTGGGACCCCTTAGACTCCTATATATAGAAAGGAGGTCTTGTCAATTGTATAATCCAGGAATTGTTCATATGTGTAATGTAATGGAGATTTTCCCATTGAAGAGGCCGATTTTTAAGTCGTTGATCTATCTTTTCTATCTTTTTGTGAGTTGGTTTCATAACATTTGGTATCAAAGCTTTGGATTATAGGGTTTCGTTGCTCCAAACAGATCATCGTGGCATTTTCGATATAAGGTTTTCTATGAAAAGTTTCAAAAGCTAAAAAAAAAACATTTGAGCTGAAATCATTTTGAACCGTGGGTCTGAATTTCAGATCTTGTCTCGCTATATTTTCAGAGATATGATCTGCGGAAGTTAGGGTTTTTACAAGCTCCATAATTCCATTGCAAACATACCATCGTGGAATTTTCGCTATAATTTTTTTCTACAAAGGTTTAGACTCTGAAATTAAAATCCATTTGAGCCGAAATCTTGATGAAGCTCGAGCCCAAATTACAGATCTTGTTTCACTACATTTTCGGAGATATGTTCTAAGACATTTAGGGTTTTTACAGGCTCCCGAATTACATCCCAAACAGTTAACCTTGGGAAAATTGTCATAACGTTATCTATGAGCATTAGATTGAAATTTCGTAAGAAGTTAAAGAAAGAGGACGAAATTAATTTTCTTTTTGTTGTTTTCAGGTTCGAAAGTAACAGTCACATGTGGCACTTTGTACAAGTTCACTCTACTGAAAAAGTATATAATCAGGTCATCTTGGGAGATTGGGCACAACTCTTTCTTGGAGAATCCAACTTCGATCAGATTGGTGGAATTTGAAAGAGGACATAGAGGGCTACCACGGGTCGCAATTTCAAACCTTGAAGATCTGAAATATTAGAGATACAATAGATTCAAGATCTAGAACCTAAATGCAAGAAAAAAAAGACTCGAATCAAGAAAATAGAAACACCTAGTAAGCAAAATTGGATGGATGATTTGAAGAATGCAATCGAAACTAAGATAAATAGTTTTATCTATGCCATTGAAGCTAATATTGATGGTATGGAATCATATTTGAAGAAATACATGGAATATTTGAAAAAGGACATGGAAGGTTTGAAGGAAGGTGGGACAAAGTTGCTACAAGAAATGCCTCCTAATGGCAAAAAGGTAGTAGAGGAAACTCATGATAAGAAAAAAAGTAATGTCAATCATGATTTCATAGAATATAACGTTGGATTGAAGACCCAACATGTTCCAAAGATAGATATGAGGAAGTTCGATGGCAAGGATCCCATAACATGGATACTACAGAGGGAGAAATATTTTGATCTACGTAATGTGCAAAACACACAAAAGGTGCATATTGCATCTTTATATTTAGAACCGAATCAGTTTGCATGGTATAGAGGGATTTGCTTTCGTAAATAACTTGTTACCTAGTCAATTTTCATGGAGGAAATGATAGCACACTATGAGGATACAAAGAGAAACACCTTCTTTAGCCAATTAATAAATCTCAAACAAAAGGGTTCAATGGCAGAGCACATTGAGGACTTCCAAAAATTGAATATAAGGCTAAATGATATTCCATAGAAGCATAGGATTGAAGTCTTCATAGGGACTTTAAATGATAACATCCAACATGAGGTTCACCTTTGGGAACCTGATTCATTGGAGAAGGCATACAGGTTGGAAAGAAAAATTGAAAGAAAAATTATGGCAACAAGGAAACCTACCACTCATAACTATAAAGATGGAAGTGTTGTTGCTCCTAGCCTTTTACCACCTACAAGGTTGACACCAAAACAATTGGAAGAAAAAAGAGAAAAAGGGCTTTGTTTCAATTGTAATAGAAAATACACTAAAGGTCATAAGTGTGCCGAGAAGAAATTATTTTACATAGATGAGGAAGAGGAGCAAAAAAAGGAACAAGAAATGTCAAAGAATAAGATATACACCAGGGACCAATCCCAGAGAAATAAGAAATGAATCTGACCATATCTTGTAATCCATTGACATGAATTACCACTCCTCAGACTCTCAAGATAGAAGGGCATATCAAGAATAAAATGGTAATAGTGTTGACTGATTCTTAGTACCCATAATTTTATTCATTGTAAGATAGCCAAGGAATTGAATTGCTTCCTATATCCAACACCAAAGTGTCAAGTAATGGTTGCAAATGGAGGAACCATAACTTGTTTTGGAAAGTGCCATAATATCAAGCTATCACGGGAGAATATTTCTTAAATAGTCCAATGCTTTCCATTCCAATGGGTGGTGCAGATGTTGTACTAAGAGTCCAATGGTTACAATCTTTGGGTACAAAAGCTTTTAATTTTCATGAACTTTTCTTGAATTTTTTTTTTGGAAGGAAAGTAATTTGAATTAAGGGATATCACAAGGAAACCGGGAAAGATAATCAACTCTAACAGCATAACAAAGCTTCTAAAGAAATAACAACGGGGCGTAATTGCACAATTATGTTCACTAGGGGTTCCAACATCGAAATCATCTATTTCTCTAGATCACCAAAACGTTTTAGACAATAATTCCAAGGTATTTGAGACTCCCAAAGGCCTCCCACCTATTCATGATAATGGTCATGCTATTCATTTGATTCCAGAAAGTGTTCCCCCAAACATCAGGCCTTATAGATATCCATATGCCCAAAAGAGTGAAATTGAACATTTGGTTGTAGAAATGCTAGAGGTTGCTATAATTCAATCTATTCAAATTTATTTCTATGTTCCAGTGGTATTGGTACACAATAAGGATGGATCATGAAACATGTATGGATTATAGGGAGCTCAACAAGCTCACTATTAAAGATAAATTTCCCATTCCTGTCATTGATGAATTATTGGATGAATTACATGGAGAAATTACTTTACCAAGTTGGATCTTTGTTCATGATCATCAAATCAGTTTGAAGACTGAAGATATTCCAAAAACAACATTTAGAACTCATGAGGGTCATTATGAATTTTTAGTCATGCATTTTGGCCTTACCAATGCACCTTCTACATTTCAAGGTTTGATGAATTCCATTTTTAAACCCTTCCTTAGAAAAATTTTGGTGTTAGTATTTTTATCTAACAACAAGTCTTGCAAGGATCATGTTCAAATGTTATAGGGTGCCAAACTATTGGAAGAAAAAATATATGCAAAAACTCAATGTTTTTTGGGTCAAGAGGTGGAATATTTGGGTATCAGTTAGCTCATAGATCTTTTATCATCCCAATCTGATAGACAAAATGAGAGAGTGAAAAAATATTTGGAAGGATACTTGTTAACTTTTTGTATCTGATAAACAGACACAATGGGTCAAGTGGTTTCCTCTGGCTGAATGGTGGTATAACACTTCCTTCCATACTACAGCAAAAATGACCCCATTTATGGCACTTTATGGATATCATCCACCGTCCATCACATCATCTTTGGTTCAAGTAGTAGAAGATCGCATCAAGCATCAATAACAAGTTCTAAAATTCTTAAAGGATAACCTCACTTTAGCGCAAAATAGAATGAAACAACATGCAAATCAACATCGCAATGAACTAAGTTTTGATGTAGGTAACCCAGTGTTTCTACGACTACAACCATACAAACAAATGTCCCTCAAGCAAGCTAAGAAGGATAATAAGTTATCACCAAAGTATTATGGTCCATACAAGGTGTTACAAAAGATGGGTACTATGGCATACAAATTGGAGCTCCTGCATCTTTCCGAGTGCACCCGGTTTTCCATGTGTCATGCTTAAAGAAGGTTATAGGTGAGAAGATTTCAGTTGAAACAATATTTTTAGAACTTGACGAGGAAGGAAAAATCATATTGGAATTGGAAGCGGTCACAAAAATAAGAAATGGACAACTACGAAATCGATCAATTTTTTAGTATCTCATCAAGTGGAAGAACTTACCCGTTGAAGATTCCACATGGGAGGATGAGAATTTTATACATAAGCATCCAAAACTACTCAAGTGTTGAGGACACAACTTTTTGAAGGAGAGGGGCATGTTAGGTCCCTATACTACTAGTGTAACCCCTTATTGTTATTAGTGCAACCCCTTTATTGTATTATTGTACCCATACAGTCCCCATGTTGTTATTATTATGCCCCATAGAAGCCCACTATTGTTATTATTGTGCCCCTACAATAATATTGTTATGTAGGATCTAATTGTATTGGGACCCCTTAGACTCATATATATAGAAAGGGGTTATTGTCATTTGTATCATCCAAGAATTTTTCATTTGTGTAATGTAAAGGAGGTTTCCCCCTCGCAGAGGTTGATTTTTAAGTCAATGATCTATCTTTTCTATATTTTTGTGAGCTAGTTTCATAACACAAATGCCTAAGCTAATCACGTGAAAATGCTATGGGGTAATTTTTTTTATTAATTTGAATTTTTTTAGGCTTCAATATGAGGGAATCAATTCAAAAGAAATTTATTTTCATGTGCTAGAATTCAACAAAAATTTATTACTATTTTGTTACATGATACTTCTAGAAATTCCAAAATTGTGAACTAGTAAACCAATCCAAGTAGCTCAATAATGGATATGACTTTGCAAAGTTGTCCTAAGGATGCATCATAAGTGTAGTTGTATAAATTACCTACAAAACCACTTATCTCAATCATTTAACCATTCTAACCTATAATAAATGAAGCGTGGATATTAAGTGCAGAAATAGGAAATGCAAGTGAACAAAACATTAAAAGAAGATAAATAAATTCTACAACAAGGCTCTGAGGCTCTTTGGGATGGCGAGGCCCAAGGATACTCAAATTCCTACGAAGGAAACGAAGCCTTAGAAGTTGAAAATGACACCACACTTCATTATTAGGGTCAATCCAAGTACATCCTTGCTAGAAATGAAAGTAGATCTGCTAAAAAAATATTTTTTCTTCACAAGAAGACTAAGAAATGCATGCCCCTAGAGGATAATTCGAATTGGTAATTATACAAATTGATGGGGAAACATCCTCCTTGAAAGGAGGTAGACTTCCCCTCCAAATCTCTCAAAAGGTGGATTTGGCTCCCAACAATAGGAATTTTCATTAAATACTGAATTTTGGCTTCTCTTGTGGCAGGGAACACATCCCTAGATTTTCTCAATTAGTGAGCTCCTGAATTTGTCAATGATTTCAAGATATTTTGTTCATTTATTAGTCCATCCTGTGGCATATTGTGGTAAGAATAAAATCCCTAAATGATATAATCTTCCAAATCTTTAGAATCAACCCAATATTCTCACAATATTCTACAAAACAAATAATATTAGGCACTTAATATGAAATTTCCTTTAAATCTTCCTAACGAATACATTATAACTCAAAAATATGTAATCAAATGCAAAAATATAAGTTTAATGTGCTAAAGGATGGTTAGATGGGCCTTGGATTGTACCTATTTGGAAGGTCCATCAACAATGAATGAACATGCTTTGCATCCTCAAAACATCATTGACACATCCATGAAGTTAAAATTTGTTGTTGGGATAATTGCATCCGACCAACACAACATGTTTTCTTTTGGCCATGCTTTTAATTCTAACCTGATTGAACAAACAATTTGATTGAACGCCAAAATTAATTCCAAATTTGAACAAATAGTTTGATTAAATGCCAATAAACGGTTTGATGAAAATCCAAAAATTAAGGGCAAGGTTGAACTATTCTATGGTATCTCTGAAACACGTTGACCCAAAAAAACAATTAAAATAACAATTGGGTATTTTGGGTGGAGTCATCTTCTAAGATTTACTTCCAAGCATCATCACTTGATTAGAACTCAAAAATGTTCCAAGCACCATAACTTGATTAGAAATTAAAAATATGCCACTTTAGAAATTTGTTTGTTCTATCCTTTATAGACTTGTGTTCCACTCCAAACATTTTAATGCACCAATTTTTAAGAACAAAAGGGTGGACAAACAAACCATATCACACAGGGGAAGCTCCAATATAATGCAAAAAAGAGAGGAAAATAAGACGTTACGTAAGTAAAATCCCAAAACAAAGAAATGTGTTGAATAAACAATAAAAAATATCATCACAAATGTGTTGAATAAACAATAATAAATATCATCACATGAATGAAATGATTCATATTGAACATTAAATTATTTTATTATTTTATTTGAGAGTCAAACATCTCACTTGAGATGATGATTTTTTCACTGTCATGCATCACTAGTAGAGTTGAAATCTTTTCTATTTTGTTTGTTAAGTGGTTTAAGTTCATCATAGATTACATCAAGCTTGACTTGTAGCTTGAGAAATTGTGACCTAAGGGCATCTAAGCCATCAAAATCACCTGGGGATCGCACCAGGCTTTAGCTACACCACCCTAACATAATTGGATTTTTTTCTCACAGAGTTTCGAACCAGTGACCTTCACATCACAGAGTGATATAACAGTACACCCCATCACCGTCTATTCTACGCCCCAAGGGTAGAAGAGTTGGAAAATCAATCAAAACACACCACTTATGATTCCACTTATGATTCCCATGATGTATTCGAAAAAAAATTCATACATATCCTTGTGTTTTATTTGAATTATGGATTTACCATTTTATAAGGGTTATGCTAATGAAATTGTTTTACCATTTTATAAAGAGTTTCAGAGATTTTTCGTATACCTTAATTCTTTTCCTGAAAACGCATACTAAAATTTTGGCATTTTAGTCGATGACCAAATAAATCTACTTTAATTCATCTTTATAAAAAGTTGCTCAATAAGACCATTCCATTCATCTAAAACCAATAGTTACATTCTCAATAATAAATTACTCCTTACATAACACTTGCATTGGTGGGACATATTGGCGTTAACTAAGGAAAATGAAATTGAGAAAGGATGATGCAAAGTTGGCAACAACAAAAAAAAAAGAGATGAACCAGAATGAAAATGCTAGAGAATGCTTAGAGATCACACTCTTGAAATTCTAGCATGTCAATTCCATCTAAGCGTCCATAAACTCAATTTAAGGACGGCTTTTATAACTAATTCCCAAAATCATATAAATATAAAACCTCAAGGCTTATAAGTTAATAAATAACATGCATTGTCATGATGCACATGCTATGCCTTGACTTGGGTCTGACCCTTGTTCACCAAAATGTGCGTTTTCCTTCCTATCATGTAAAGGGTTAAAAATAAACAATCAAATATAAAATATTGTGAGGAATAACACATTATGTGTAAACTTATAAAAATACATTCTTATAAAAGTATGAACGATAAAGCATTATGTCTAAAATAATGAAAATATTAGTTTTCAAATAGTTATGTTATTTGAAATGGAAACATTATTATAATTGTGTTTAATAATATTTTTTTAAATTAATAACTATAAGGAGTGTCATATAACATATATTAATAGAGCGGTGTTATATATTAATAGAGCAGCGGCGGCGACGAAACTTTGGTCTATTGGACCTAAAGAAAAGAATTATTTAGTTTGATTTAAGATTTTATTCCTTTGCTGAAAAAGCTTGGAGAGAAACCTCTCAAGCTCATTATAATTTTGACATCGTAAAAGGCTTGGAAGGTTAGTGCTGCAACAAAGATTATGAAACTGAGATCAATTTTTTTTATGTAATATTCAAATATCATGCTAAGAGGTAATTTTATCTTTATATTATTTATCAGAAATATGTTGTAATACTTAATTATATGAAGACTGAATATTTAAAATATTTTCTGTAAAAGTTAATTAGTGTGGTTCATCTTCAGGACAAGATAAAATCACAAATCAAAGCAACGGTTAGAAATAAAGAAGACAGGTCATCCTAACGGGTAATAATGAAAGGCGATATTTGACTCGGAGAGTAAAAATAGAATAATAATAATAATATATTTTTTTAATTAATTTTGAAATAATAAAATAAGATTATTGATTTTTTTATATAAATAATTTAAAATATATATAAAATAAAATCATTTCACAGAATAAAATATACAAAAAATAAAAGTAGAAGGATTATTAACAAATCATAATAATAAAGAAAATAATGAATAATAAACATTATCTGAATCTAATAAATTTATAGATTAATATTATATATCAAATCTTCTTTTATATTTAATATAAATAAGAGAGTCAAAAAGATATAAAATGCTAGGGACATTATTTCTAAACTAACTATATAAAAATAAAAAAATTAATTAATAGAGAATCTAAATTTTTATAAAAAATAAAAAGATTATTAATGAGAACTCAGAATTTTTAGTTATAAATTAATGGATAAATATATATACAAAATTATAAATTAAAGATTTAAAAATATTTTGACTTACAACTTAAAATAGTGGAAACAAAATACTCAAAATAACCTCTAACAATGAATTAAGATTAAAGATAAAATAAAGAGAGAGAATAGAAACAAAGGAGGATTAATAAATCTTATGGGGAGAAATCAGAGGAAAACACAAACAAGGAGAAAAAACAAGAAACGAGACAAAAACACTGGACAAAGAAGGAGAAAAAACTAAGAAGAAAGGGCAGGAATCCAACAACTACTAACACCGGACAAAGAAGGAGAAAAAACTAAGAAAAAAGGGCAGGAATCCAACAACTACTAATTCTCCATCTGTCATCTCTATTAAGATTACTAGACCTCCTCTCAATTTCAATGGCTTCTCTAAACTTATGGTGATGAAAAATGAGAAATCTTCACAATAACCTTAGTCCTCCTCCTTAAATTATGAGTTTGTTATAATCCTTTATATATATTTATGTATATCTTATTTCTAATCAAATCTAAAGTTATTTTTATGATTTTATTTTATATATTTTTAAAATTAATTAAGTTATAAAAATAATTAATTGAAATCTAATTAGTTTAAAAATTAATTAAAAAATAAAAAAAAATATTATCAATATTCATTATAAGATATTTTAATTTTTTTCCCTTTCTTTCCCCAGTTAAATATAGATGTTGCTTATAGTCTTAGATGACTGTCTTCTTATTTAAACTATTGTGTTCATCTAATTTTCACATTGGTCCTGAAAAAAAAATCACACTTAATAGTTTGAAATGCGTCGACCAAAATCTTTCAATATGATTTTACCGAAAAAATTTTAAATATTTCAAAATATGAGATTCTTTTTTTGTTTTTTTTTTTTTTTATTTATTATTATATTATTAGACAACATTAGAGTTAATAAGAATTTGAGTGGAAAACTTAGTTAATTATAATATATTATATATATTATATATATATGATATATATATAATCTTCTGAAAATTAAAGAATTAGATTTTTGATGTTTTTATTTTTGCGGAGGAAAAAAACACTGGAATTATATTAAGAACCAGACCAGTATATAAATCGGCCATGTATCCACCATGGTCTCCATATGAAATTACATATAAAATTGATGGATTTTGAACAATGCAATCAAAAGAGTCTAACCCATTATCCAGCCACAATCGACCAAAAACATTATGGGGCTAACATTTATATAGCAAGGTATTGTTCAAAGACAAAAACTCATAAATAAACAACAACAACAAAAACATAAGTTATGAGAACGAATTACAATCCGCCATGAGTCCAACCAGAGCAATGTCACCCTCTGCCATAATCTCAACATTTGTTCTAAGGCTAAAGTGAAAAACACGAGGGGTTGCACATAAGCCCTCCTTGGATAAACAATTAGCAACATAGTTGAGTTATATGTGAAGATAAATTTCTAATAAGGTTTATGATGCATATACATGAATGCTTTGTAAAATTAAGAAAGTTAAAATGAAACTTTGTTATGAGGATGGATGGATAAGTGGCTAAGGGTAGGAAATTGTTAACTAAATGGTATATTTAGTATTGATTTTCTCTTCATCATTCTTAGTCAATACAAATAAGATATTTTTATGATTTTTAAAAAATCACCTTAAATGATTAAGGTTGTTTTACTTAGTAGTAAGTATTTATGTTTAAAAAAAGAAAGAAAGAAAAAATGATATCTTGATTTAAACATGACACTAATAGTATTGATGATAAAGCCTAGATCATAGACGGACGTTGAATAATTTCATCAATGGTGTTCATCATTTATACAAGCAAATGGAATTGAATTTTGATGAATCACAATAATTGTCAAAGGCTAATTCAAGAAAAATAATTCATGTGAATTTACCTGAACAAAGTAGTCGTGGAAGTGAAGCCTGAGAAGTCCGGGAGCAAGCCCTCTGTTGGCCTTTACATGGTCTTCTACGGTGGACCTGACAATATCCTCTGCTCTAGGACAAGTCTTGCAATAGAAGCAAACTTCTTTCCATGTGCTTCCACTGCCACCCACGTGGAGAGTATGGTTACCACAACGATTAGGAAAACAAGCAAACACGTTTGTATCTTAACGGTTCTAACTGTGATTGTTGTTATTGATTGATAAATGTCGGCCAATGGAAGATTGAATTTGAAAGCGCACATACTCTACATAGTAAAGAAATCAAGTACGCACCTCAGTTAAGGAAAATTGTGGATACAATTTGCCACACAGATGCATGAGGTGAGGTAAGAAGTACAGTGAAGGTAGGCAGTTGGAATGATGATGAATGGAATGTTTACATGTTTGTGTAATTGGAAATTTTGCTGCTTTTAGGAATTTTCAAAGCTCAATAATTTAGATGCCAGAGATGAGAGGATGCCTTCGAGGCAGGCAACTCTTTTTGGGAATCATTTTTCTCTGGAGGAGCACCGAGTTTTCGGCCATATAAGGAAACATAATTTTTTAAGAGAAAGGAACTTGAAGGAGGTTGGCATACATATAGAACTGGACTGAAGCAACAACCGCAATGGAGATAAAAGGCTATTTATTTCTGTGTAGGAGTCCTGTCATCCATTATGTGTGCCTTGGCCTAGTATGTTAAATGATCACTTTTCTTACCCTTTGACATTTATGATGACTTCCTCATTCTTGTAGAATACTTGTTAGAACTTAGAATTGATTACGTGTGTTTTGATTCGGAGAATGAGCTACTGAAAATTATATATTTATTATGGAAAGTTGGAAACATTGCAAATAATGCCTTTCTTTTCCTGCCTTTTCAAGAAGAGTCCTACCTTCAACCTTGTCGATGTTGTGAATTGGGAGGTGTCTTCAGTTTTCACTGAAATTTGTTTCCTCTTCCCTCAACCCTAGCAAAATTGTATGCTTGAAACATAATCATTGGATTCACAAAACTGTAGGTCTGGCTCCCAATAAATTGTTGCATCAATCTAGTCATAGATTGTGTGACTATGAAGATTGGTATCTTATGTTTGCCAATACTGGTTTATAAGAAACACTATCCCTTCAAATTTTCCATCCACAACATAGTTTCTTTGTGGCATGTTGCTCAAATTTATTTATTCCACCATCTACTTTATTGTGCACAACATAATTTTCTACTTGGCCTGTCGCTGAATCGAGAAGGATGATGTAAAAATCGTTGATCCAACTGAGAAGGGTGTTTGGTGGAAAGGCTATACCAAGTGGGTGCCATATTCTCTAGAGGAAGTAAGAAAAATTCTAAGAGAAAAGAAGAATGGGGACTTAAATATTACTTTGGGCTCTATTAAATCTGCAAAGTACCCTTCAGAAAAGATTTATGCCATAGACCCAGTGGCCATGAAGAAAACCAATGAAAACACTGGCTTCTCCAGAGATATAAAAATAATCAATTCTGGCCCTATTGATGATCAGGTGAGTATATAACCTTCAGCTCTGTTGGGTAATGGATTCTATGAGATTTTATTGAGTGTTTTCTTAGGAATAATTTATCTGTGTATCTTGAAACAGAAAGATATAGAGTGTGATGAATAAGATGAATTAGTCACATTCTCTCATCCTCTCAAAGCTCAAGTGATTAACCAGAGTAGAGACTCTGATGAGGCTATGATGATGTGCCTTCTGTCACTGTCGACCTTGGGAAATTGACTTCTCAATGTCTCCGGGAGGATGAGTGCAATCTGGTTCTAAAGCTTCCTAGGGCTGTTACACCTACTCAATCGGATCTCATCAATTCCCTCAGCAAAAAGGTATGCATTCATAAATTATGAAACATATGAATCAAAAACTTGAATTCAATTGTGTAATTTATTCTTGTTTTAATTGTTTGGTTTGAGTAGCATAATAGCTTTGGAGTAACAGACTATGGAGTTAATCAGAGTTACTCCTTTATGCCCTTGGGCAGCATTATACAGTTAATCAGACTGCAACAAAATCAATGTTACAACTTACAACTTGTGGAATTGATAAAATCTAGACATTTGGATCTCTCCTTGTTGCTTCTTCAATTTTGTTTGCTTCAGAGGCATTGAAAATATTTTGGATGTGACATCAATAACCAGTAGTTTGGAAAAAATCCCTATGGAAAGTTTGTCTTCCAGGGCTTACCCCATCTCAGGCATGTGGGGAAGACTATACATTATTCTCGAGTATTTTTGCAGCAAATCTTGCTAGTTACATTCATATCATCCCTCTATGGAAGCATCGTAATCCTTTATATAAATACCAATGATTAGTTTTAATATAAATCTTTGCTTCTAGAGTAGTGATTGTGATTCGGTTCTATTCATTACTATGTTTTGTGTTTTAGATTTCTGATTGAGGAGGTATGATATCATGAAATTTAGACTGTAAAGTACCAAAAAAGAATAATAGTAAGATTCTAAGGTATCAAAAAATAATAGTAAGTTTACCTATATATGCAAACATTAGACATCACTGAGGAGGATGGAGGAAGCAGACCGAGCTCTGGAAGATGTGACTTTAGACAGAGCTAAGGATGCAGACCGACCTGAGGAATTAAAATAAAAAGCTACTATAGAGTGGCGCTAGAGGATTTTGCTGGAGGAATTATAATGAAAATTCTATTCTTCCACTGAGAAGAAGAATTATGTCTCTACTCATAGCATAGAAAATGACATAAGGATAACATGGCAAGATAAGGAGAACATACTGCCAAGAAATTGAGCAGTCGCATAATCACGCTATGGACATGTAATCTATTACACGCTATGGACCTGTGGACATGTAATCTAGAAGACATTCTGTTGGGCATGGGATCATCCGCAGTGTGTTTTTAGGGCTCAAAGCCCAAGATTTGGTCAATTGTATTGTAAGACTTTGCAAAGTGTGGGGGCGGAGCGCAGAGTCTAGGATGAGTCATAGGGCTGTCTGCCCTAAAATATTGTAATTTAATGTAAATTTGTGTCAGTCTACCCATGGTCCGCAGACCATGGAATTGTATAAATAGAGTGACGCTCTAAGTGTAAAGATAGGTAAGAAGAATAGAGAGAAATGCAAAGGCATGGTTAGAGCGTAGAGTTGGATCTGAAGTGTACTGTGTCATAGTAGTAGTAGGAGGCTTTGCATCTGAGTGTGCAGAGGCCTAGTAGAGTCTGCAACTGAGTGCGCGGACCCCTGCAGCTGAGTGCGAAGTGTGGATTCGAATCTGTAATTGGGATTGGAAGTTAAGAAAGAGAAGTTTACTCTGTGCATCTATTCTGGATCTGTATTTTGGTGTTATGCATTATTTTTACTCTGTTTATTTACTGCATGCAATTGATAAATACTTGTATGAATTCTTATATATGAAAATATTCTAAGTAATTAACTAACAGAGCCTAGTTAAGGAAGACATGGGTAAATAACACAGGTCGCGTTGCAGCTAGAATTGCGCAAAGAACGCATCACAGGGCGCGGGGTTCCTATTGGTGCGCGTAGCCCAGTAAGTGCGAAGGTTGGACCACGAGCCAATCACCTCATATCAGAGATACCCAGGGTGCGGAAACCTGGTTCTAGCACCCTCCCATACTACTTCAGGTGAGACCTTAGTCAGCGTTTTGCAGACTATTCCCAAAAGGGCCAGTAGTACCAGGATTTGCTTGGTTAAATCACTTCTGAACCTGGGTTAGGCCCCACTAAGCCAACAAATGGTTCCATTACCGTGATCGGGATCTGCATAAGGGATGTTTGATGTCGTGCCACTAGAACCCAACAAAGAAGGAAATTGAAGAGTGGTTGGATGATAAGATTCACGAGTTCGCGACACAGGAAAACATAACTCTGCAAGTATCTAAGGAAAAGTGGTTGGAGCGTTACGTGTACATGGAAATCCACAAGATTTTCTTTGCATCCTTTCCTTCGGAGCTATATGAGTGGATCATGAAGTTAGCCGACAGCCAGGGAAAGTGTAAGCTCGACAAACCAATAGTGTGGACTCTAGAATTAGTGTGAAAACTAGAAGCATCAGAGGATAAGATCGCGCGAGTTATGGACCATTGGCTCGATCAGATAATAGGGAGATTTATCATTGAGTTTGCGGTAGACATGACTGTGAGCTACAGTGAAGCAGAACGCCGCTTTCTCAAAGGACTGCGAGGTAAGTATATTAAATTTTTGAATACTTGGATTAAGATGCTATTGTATGAAAAAACGGTCATGAGAATACATTAACATTTGGGACTACGCGGAGCGGAAAGATCTACAAAAGTAGCAAAGAATTAGAAAACAATCCCTTAATTTCACCCTCAAGAGAGAGCGTGGAAGAGTTCACTAAGGTTTCTCTGAGAAGCATGGTTAGTTTGATAAGGCAGTGGATTCTGCAGCTACCACCTCCACCCACACTGCCACCCACACCGCCACCCACTTCACCTCCATCCCCACCCACCCCACCTCCACCACCTCCACAGTTCAGTATGGCAAGCGTGATCAAAATACCAGTATTCAGAGGAGTAGGGAATGAGGATCTA
>APFE030221002.1:86866-103745 GCA_000404065.3 Pinus taeda
ATACAAGACCCTGGGTTGGGAGTTCAACAAATCCATGTGCAACTATAGAATCTATGCCTAGAAATGCAAAGTTTGAAGCAAGATAGGACACCGTGGCTAGAGGTGCACTAGGAAGTATGGTGCATAAAATGCAAAGACCAGGGCCATGACAAGGATCATTGCCCAATGTTCGCGAACTACTTGGCAGGAGGAGGGTCAATGCCGTTGAGACCGGAGGCATAGGCAGGACCGAGCGTGGCACCCATTTTATGGTGCACAATCTGTCAAATAGGAGGGAAACACATGACGGATAATTTTCATTTGTTGCAGAAGTATACACAGACACCCCAGCAGTGGTTTTGTAATTTTTGCAGGTCGGTAGGCCAGGATGAGCGCACTTGTCGCAGTTACGAGCTAATGATGGATCGGACCCCTGCCTATAGGATTCAAATCGAAACGCAAGCCCTCGACCCAGATGCGAGGATGGCGTGCACTGGATTTCAGGGGCGAGGTCGAGGACGAGGTGGAATGGGGTCAGGAAGGGGCCGCAAACAATTAATTTGTTACAATTTCAGAGGACCAGGGCACTATGCCCGTGTTTGTACCAACCCGACGAGGATACCCTGTTCGTATTGTGCTCAGTTTGATCATGAAACAATAAGCTGTCTTACATTGGGCACAAGGATGTGCGGAAAAGGGGTATTCCAGACTCCTCCGACTCAGAACATAAAAATGATGAGGTCTGAGCAGCGCGAAGAGGAACAGAATATAAACATGATGCTCAAAAGCAATACAACCACGGGGGAGGATACGGGGAAGCAACCAGAGGAAAGTGCGTGGGTTCGCAAGGCTCTTGCAAAGGAACCCGAGTTGACTTAGAATGTGCAAAGGAGAAATTCATGGAAGCTAAGAAGAGCTTCATGGAGGCCTCCACTTCAGGTAGTGAGGATCAACCAAAGCCAGGAATGGATCCTTCAATGCTCACTACCTTTCTGGAGACATGCATGAAACTGCTGAGCGACAGTAAGGTAGTTAAGGGACTACAGGAGCTGATCATCAGGTGTGCAAGGTCAGGAGAACCGTGCGTAGTTTGGAAATTAGGGAAGCATGCATTGTGCACCAGAAGGGAAATGAGGTTGACTGCGTAGATTGGTGAGTATGAAATGGATCAGGTAATCCTAGATCTGGGTTCGGACGTGAATGTATTACCAAAGCAAATATGGGAACACATGGGCAGGCCCGCGTTACAATGGTCCCCTATTCAATTACGAATGGAAAACCAACAGAAGATTTTTCCCATGGGGATGTTGCAAGGGGTAACATTTGA
Organism: Pinus taeda; assembly: GCA_000404065.3. Classification (NCBI taxonomy): domain Eukaryota; kingdom Viridiplantae; phylum Streptophyta; class Pinopsida; order Pinales; family Pinaceae; genus Pinus; species Pinus taeda. The sequence goes on from APFE030221002.1 coordinate 88,173, forward strand.
TATTGAAGGTGCGAGCGCACAAGAGGATTTTGAGGTAATAGAGATTTTCGATGATAGAAATCCCTATCCCACGTTGTTAGGAATAGACTGGACCACTGATATGAATGGAGTCATCAACTTGAAGAAGCGTAAGATGATCTTTGAGAAAAAGTCACTACACGTAGTAGTCCCGCTAGACCCAACCGAAGGAGCGTGCTACACTAAACCTGTGTGTGACGATGATAGTGACGATGATCTGGATTGTATTTACAATATAACCGTGCGAGACCAGGATTGGGTGAATCTGACTGCAGATGGGAGACTCTCATGGGAGCGTGAAACCTCCTGCACTTTGGATTCAGATGAAGAGGTAGAACGATGGCAGAATCGGTTGCACGAAGTGACAACGCTGAACTACAACATGATGGTTAGATCACTGTGTTGCATGACAATAGAGGCAAGAGAGCTTCAGACATATGATGGATTGAAAGTGGTGGACGAATTCCTGAGCAAATTCGAAGGCACGGTACCCGAACAGTAGCAGTTCGATGCGTTGAAGTGGGTATTGCGCGCAACACCCGCACGATGGTGGGGTACACATTAGGGAAATTTTGAGGACTGGCGCAGATGTAGAAGGATGATGTGCCTACAATTTGGAAGCCCCTAGCTTCGAACAAAATTCGGTTAGCAAGGCTAGAGAAACTTGCGCGCCCACCTATCTCAATGGGTACAGACATGTGTTGTGCAGCCCACACAAGCACACCCCAAATTCAGGATCGAAAATCGGAACAGGACATAGTAGCAGGAAAGGCAACGTGCACCACAAATGTTCCACGTAGAAGCATTGAAGAAGGTATGCAGAGTCTTGAACAGGGTTCACTAGGTGAGACGAACTGATTGGGACCTGCACGTACCAACGGTTCGATGGGCGTAGAGGGCCATGTGCAAAAACCTGAGCGCAGAGATGATTCTGAAGCTGAAGAGTAGAGTCGAGACCATAATTTCGGAGGAAAGAAATCCTCACGCAATAGCTCCCATAGTTGGGACAGTACGCGAGGACCAGGACGAAGGAATTATGCGGCTACATGAGGGCAAACATATGTGGATTCAAGAAGCCATTCGGCGAGGGAACCTTAAGCTTCGTAAACTCGAAGAAGATTGAGTACGACTAAGGAAGAAAATCATGTTATTGGATGGGGAGATAAAAAAACTGGAAAATGAAATCACGCAAGCATGTCTCATTGATAAACTAGGAATAACAGGATAACAGACGGACAACCATACTACTACATTAGAAGATTGTCGCCGAGCATTTGTGACGCTGCTACCATCGCTACAACCACACCTTACTAAACAAAGTACCCAGGGGAGCACACCGCATAAGGAAGAATGCACAGTGTTGAATGTCGCGAGGGTAATGGAGGAGTGCCCACAGACTAAGCTAGATGGTGAAATGAAGTCTCACACAGGGGTGCGACCACCTAACTAGCCATAGGAAGCATAGTCTCATCACTCCAAGCAATTGAAAGAGAGCATGGGACTATAAAAGAGTCTATGTGGGAGTTGCACGATAAGGAGGTTGCGCGCAGGATCAGCATGTCACAGGGGTTGCGCCCGCGCATAGGGGGTTGCGCTGCCACACAGGTAGCTGGGAGGTGACCGTTGGTGTCACTGTTCATGACAAGATGTCCAATTTAAGATAAAGAGGAGTGCGCGGCGGGCAATTAAGACACGAATTAAGAGCTAGATTTGGGACGATCTACCACCAAGAAGGCATTAATGACTCAGAAGTGGGGGGAATGGTCAAATTAAAATTCAAAAGATGCTATAAAACCCCCAGGGCTAGCCACGAGACAACACTTGGTTGTTTGAGAATTGAGCAATTATACAGCATTGAGAGCCGAGTACTCTTACCACCTTTGAGTGTAGACATGATGACTGCTACTAGACTAGGAGTGCGATTTGTTAAAGATACCGCTGGTGAGGCCGTGAAGCCCCATTCGGTCCATGAGGAGCCTGGAGTGGCAACAGTTGTGCTAAAAGTTCCAAAATTTCCACAGACGCTGCAGCTGAAGAAAGATAAGCAGACTATGGGACCAATCTGCGTATCCCCAAGAAACCCACGATTCGGCAAGTTGTCAATGGAAGAGAAAGGAAAAGCCATCACCATTGAATTAGATGAAGAGAAGGAAGACTTACAGGCTCTAATTGATCAAATAGAGGCACAAGACGATGTTGAGGAGGATGTCACACCAATGCCTTCCGCAACAAAGTTATGTGCGTACGTCCCTCTGTGGAAAGGGAAAGTTAAGGCTGCCAAAGACTTGGATTCCACGAAGAGTGTGCTCCAGACCCCGCTCCTCCCCGACGGAATTATGTTTGAAGGTCCACCCCTTGGTCGGGTGCCTACCCTGAAATACGAAGATTGGGACCTCGCAGACAACAAGAAGTTCCTGTACCTAACGACAAAAAGCTTGATGAAACATAAGTTGGAGGGGCCAATGATCACGTTGGAGCCGCGAAAATTGCTGCGCGGTGTGGAGAAGGTCAGGTTACTTCATCTACGATGGATACCCCACTTTCACCGCGTGCCCATCACCATTTTTGTCATCAGGCAACTGTTGTGCCTAGTGCATGATGGGTATCTATGGATGGAGGAGCCTATTCCCATCACGGTGAAACTCATTCACAGGATTTCTTGGCTTCCCTATAAGGGAAGGGACCCCGAGGAAATAGTTGGTAAAAGCAGTGATTTGGCTCTCGCGGAAGCCATGAAAAGCAAATATAAGCTGGAAAAGAAGAAGCGCGGCTATGCAATTGCGAGCATCAAGGACAAAGGAATGCGCATCGCCACGTAGCTCCTGGTCAGCAAATTAATGCGGAAGTGCCGTGCAGATGAATTACCAGTGCCTGCGGTTGCACTGGTTGAACAGTGCGCGAAGGGCATCTAGTTCAACTGGGCTGAGTTCCTTTCTGAGGAATTTTTGATAAACTGCAAGGAGGCCCAAGAGCAGGGTAAGACCTTCCACTACGCGTGGTTTCTCTTATCCATCTTGCTGGTTGCAAGTGAACTACCGGTAGAGAGCCAATTCCTGCTTATTGACCAGGACCTACCTGAGGCCACGAAGTACGCTTCGCTTTAGGCCACGAAGGACGCAAAGTGGATTCACGCGAGAAAGGTTTTTTGGGTGCTGATGGAGGCGAGCATTTGAATGTGGATCAATAGAAGACCATGGTTTTCTCCCATAGTGTACGCCACTCTACAAAGCTTGCAGAGTTTAAAGCAGATATGCACAACATTCATGTACGAACACGAAAGGATCCAGCAAACGGATCGACAAAGCTTCCATTTATTGCTACCGATGACGCCATCTTCACAGCATTGGAAACGTGGCCTCCGGAGTGGCGCGCCTCGGACTTGGCAGGAATGGAGAAGGTCGCAGCCCAGTAAAAGAAGAAGGATGCCAAGTTGCGCATCGCGTAGTTGGCTGAAAAAAGGCGCAAGGAACAAGCGGCAGCAGAAGCAACCACACAGCAGAAGACAACCAATGCAGTAGTAGCGGCACAGATGGAAGAAACAACAACAACTTTAATAAAAGAGGCCGAGGGGGGCCAGGAAATGTCCATAGGGCAGGGGGCTGAGGACATCAACCTGGATGAAGTGCACGCAGATTTGGAAACTACCTCGCAACAGTTGAAATGGTTGCGCATCCCTGAGAAACTGGTCCCCAAAAAGAAGACGAAGGCATCCAAGACATTGATTGACCCAATCACGCTCACAGAAGGTGATCTTTTTGACATCGGTGAAACGATTCCCGATGTCACTAAGGACGCGCTCTAGGAGGTGATGATGGAGCAAAACACTGTGTTGGGGGTGATGCAAACGCAATTATAGGGACTACAGGTGCAAACTCCGTAGACAGGAATGATGGCCCCATATGTCGCAACAGGTACATTAGAGGCGGAATAGATGTTGCGCACCCAAATGACCAACACTTTCATGTTCCCCGAGGGCACGTTAGCGGCATCAAACGAACTTGATTGAGCTGCGGTGGGCAGGATTAAAGGTTTGGGCTTGAACTTGGCTGCCCTTTTGTGAGAAACCCTGTACCAGTTACAGGATGAGGTCATAGCCGAGCTCCACGCCGAAGAAGGCTGTGCGCTATAGGTATTGAGCGAACGAAAGGGAAATGTGGAACAGCACAGCTGGCAACATAATGAACTTGTTGCGCAGACTTAAGGACTAGCGCAGGCGGTGGACAATGCTTATAGAACTGTCCCGGAATTAGCTATCCTAGCAGATCTACCACTGGGAATGCAGATTCACAAATTGGCCAGTGGATTTCGCAAGGAAAAGGAAGAAGAAACGAGGATACAACTGAACCTCAACCTTCAGATTACCAAACTATGATTAGAGGCGCAGTCATCCACACCCCCGAAAGTTAGGGAACAGCGTGCTGGCGCTATCCAAAAAGAGCTGGAGGAAATAGGACAGGCAGTGTAGACCTGTACGACTATGTTGGAAGAATCCTTCGTGGTCCTCACTTCCTTATAAGAGGACCCCAACATATAGCGCCCGGAAATAGAGGCGCGGGAGCTTCAAGTGAAATATGACAGTGTGTGCGGAATGGCGCAGAGAGTGGTCCTGACTCAATGGCTGGCGAACCTATAGCAGGCGAAAGCATTGAAGGAACAGGTGGATGTCGCATGACAGAAAGAGGCATGACAGAAAGAGGCAGGCCTTCCTCATCACTACTGACATCAAAGGGAAGCTCGCACAAATGAAGGTGATGCATGCCTTACGACAGGGAGTTTCCCCTGACAACGAGAATTCAATCGAAAGAGTAGAGCAAATCCAACAGATGGCAGAACAGTGCATTGTGGACCTTTGCGCAACACAAGCACATTTGGAGGGGTTCCATGCCAAGATCGCCGCACCAGCAGAGTGACTCGAGACGAGTCACGATGATTGTGTTGGGGGCTTGTTGGGCATGGGATCCCTCGCAGCATGTTTTTGGGGCTCAAAGCCCATGTTTTGGTCAATTGTATTATAAGACTCCGCGAAGTGCAGGCGCGGAGTGTGAAGTATAGGATGAGTCATAGGGCTGTCTGCCTTAAAATATTGTAATTTAATGTAAAGTTGTGTCAGTCTACCCATGGTCTGCAGACCATGGAATTGTATAAATAGAGCGAGGCTCTAAGTGTAAAGATAGGTAAGAGGAATAGATAGAAATTCGAAGGCATGGTTAGAGTGTAGAGTTGGATCTAAAGTGTAATAGGTCATAGTAGTAGTAGGAAGCTCTGCAGCTGAGAGCGCAGAGGCCTAGTAGAGTCTGTAGCTGAGGGCGCAGACCCCTGCAGCTGAGTGTGCAGGGCGAAGTCGGGTCTGTAATTGGGATTGAAAGTTAATAAAGAGAAGTTTACTCTGTGCATCTTTTCTGGATCTGTATTTTGGTGATATGCATTACTTTTACTTTGTTTATTTACTGTGTACAATTGATAAATACTTGTATGAATGCTTATATATGAAAACATTCTAAGTAATTAGCTAATAGAGCCTAGTTAAGGAAGACTTGGGTACATAACACAGGTCACGCTACGGCTAGAACTACACAAAGACCGCATCACAGGGCGCAGGGTGCCCACTGGTGTGCATATCCCAGTAAGTGTGAAGGTTGGAACGAGAGCCAATCACCTCATATCAGACATCCCCAGGGTGCGGAAACCTAGTTCTAGCACCCTCTCATACTACTTTGGGTGAGACCTCAGTCCGCGTACTACGAACTGTTGTCGAAAGGGCCAGTAGTACCGGGATTTGCTTGGCTAAATCACTTCTAAACTTGGGTCAGGCCCCACTAAGCCAACACATTCCATGTGTAATCATGCTATGGACTTGTAATCTAGGATACATTCCATATGCCTATCTTCGGAGGTGTAGTATGGGCAACATTCTATAAATATATGACTAATTTACTTTTTTGCACAAATCGTTAATGCAAACAGTTTATCGGTTAATGTTACTTGATTACGAAAAATTGCTTCACAATACTTTTTTAACCATAGAGTTTGATCTAATATGTGCCTCTTGCCTCGAGAAGAGGCCAAAAAAGAAGGCAAAATTATTCATTGGCTAACAAAATATAGTGTCAATCTCTTATAGGGTGGACAAAAAGCACTTGTATTAAAACTTTAGGTTTATGTCTTTTGATGTTTTTGAGTACTAATGTCAAGGACGCATTTCAAGGCATTTTTCTTATTATAATCATTGCCGCCTTATGGTAGGGACTAAAAATATTGGAGTATATGGAATTTTTTTATATCTCAGTCTAGTTTTTTTATTTTTAAAAGAATCTTTTATATTTAAGTGAAGGATAATTTTGTATAATTTCAACTCCATGCAATGGGTTTTTTCCTATAAATATGTGTGGAGTAGAAAATTTGATTTCCTTTTGATTTTGGAAAATGTTAAATAATATCTTGTTATATTTTTTTTCATACACCTTTTGCATCTTAAAGTTTTAAGAGTAGAATACACGTGTAGATGAAATAATAGAGTTGATTTTCTTATTCTTAAATATGTTAGAATGAGATTTTGTCAGCATAGTCTCAGACATATAGCTGATCTTTACTAAAAATATGGTTTGGTTTTGAAAGACATTGACATTAAATATCTCTCTTATTTTATTTTTTTAATGAAATGGGTACTTTTCTATCATATAACCTGGATTACATGGCCAAAACCAGCTACACCAGATTTAACAAAACTTGCTTTAATGATCTCTGCTGCTTCCACAATCCAATATAGCCAAAGCAAAGCCTTCTTACCTCAATGAACCCTATGCACTATGATTCCACGTTGATATTTCTCATATATCCTACAAAATTTCCCTAGAAACAAAACATATTTGCAGTACATATAGACATGATTAAATAGACTTTGAAGGCTTGACTTCCTCGTTGGAGACTTATTTCCCTTTTCTTGTCCTTGCGCCATCTGCACCACCACCGAAGGTCCTTTGTTTCTCATTGGGGCCAGAGACTAGCTTACCATGCAAAATCTCATGAAACTCGACAAATAAACTACCACAAACAAGCTTTGAATTACTGGACAACATATATGATTCCATCTTGATGATTATCCTATCCACCCTCACCTCCAAAATTTCGAGCATGGACTTTGTACGTGCCACATTGGCCACTTAGTCACTCCAACAAATCAATTTGATTTGTTAGAAGATTTATTCTTCCCATAAGAACTCTTCCATATTTTTCCAACGCTCCATCTCAGCGTCCAGATGCTAGTCGCTTGTCGATGCCATCACCATACGATTCAATAAGAAAAAATGTGAAAATACCACCTAAGGAATATGAAAACATATGCCTAAATATCCGACAGAGCTAACTTAAATAAACTTTCCTCTTGAAGTCTCCCTTTATTGTTCTTCTATGCTACCATTAATGTTAGATCTTCACCAATCTTCATGAAGATTGTGAGCTTGTCCTTCTCAAGATACCAAAGTTCAAACAATTTACAGAGGCGCAAGGGGGAGATTGCATACAACTCTTCTCCATTAATATAGGTGATTGTAAGACGTCAACCCAGAGATGAAAACCAACCATCTATTTGTCCCTATGTATATGACGCGCTTGGAAGGTAGTGTTGATATCCTCGAAGTACCACATACCATGCTAATTGCTCCATGTGGGCGAGTAGTTAATATCCAAATTTAAAGGTTATTGTCGATGCATTCATTGATGGCTCAATGCACCAAGATTTAGATCATATAATTACGGCATAGGGACATAACCTTTGTCATTTCCATTTTATTCTAGTGCTTTGACCCCCAATTTTTCTCCATGATTCACCATTCCATCAACCTCACCATTTAAATGTCTCAAGACATGATAAAGGGATGATTTTTCATATTTTGTAACTATAGAATAATCCTTTTCACCACAAAGGGACATGTGGGATCCAATGATGATTGGGATTTTGAGATCATTTATTAGGTCCCTATAATACTAGTGTATCCTCATTATTATTGTTAGTGTAGCCTCTATTATTATTGTTGTTCTCATGTATCCCCCATGTTGTTATTGTTGTGCCCCATAGAAGCCCACTATTTTTATTGTTGTGCCCTTACATTATTATTGTTACGTAGGCTCTCATTATATTTTGAGCCCTTAGACTCATATATACACCAAGGAGGTCTTATCATTTGTATCATCCAACAGTTGTTCATTTATGTAATGTAAAGGAGATTTCCCCCTCGAAGAGGCTAAATTTTAAGTCGTTGATCTATCTTTTCTTCTATTTTGTGAGTTGGTTGCATAACATTCTGTACCAGAGCTTTGAATTCTAGGGTTTTGCTTCTTCAAACATGTCATCTTTGCATTTTTTCTATAACTTTTTTATACAAGGTTTCATAATCTAAAATTGAAACCATGTGGAGACGAAATATTGGTAAAAATTTTCTAATAATTTCAGATCTTGATTCGCTATATTTTCAGAGATATGAGCCGATGATGTTAATGTTTTTGTAGGCTATACAATTCCATCTCAAACAGGTGACCTAGGGAAAATAGTCATAACTTTCTCTCCGAGCATCAGATTTGAATTTTGTAAATAGTGAATGAAAGTGCTCAGATCTTATTTTACATATATCATTTTTAGGGTCGAAGGTCTAAACAACGACATGTGGTACTCCATACAAGTTCGCTCTACTAAACTAGTCTATAATCAGATCATCGTGTGAGATTGGGCATAACTCTTTCTTGAAGAATACAATCTTGGTATGACTTGTGGGGTTAGAAACATGAATCAGAGGGCTACTATATTAGAACAAAATTTCAGATGATGGATATTTGAAATTACAGAGATACAATAGTTTCAAATTCTAGCTTCTAAAAAGCATGAAAAAGGTGTGTATTTTTTTATTATAAATTTTGCATAACTTTTGTTTGAAAAGTCAGTTTGAAGTGATTTAAAGGGAAAAATGAAACATAGATATCATTGTTTGACTCTAAAAGTCCTTGAAACAAAAAAATGGACACACCTAGTAAGCAAATAGAAAGCTCTTCTATGACACATGAAGAAGAGGAATAAATGCAACATTATATATCAAGTGCAACAAATTTCACTCTCATAAAGAGTAACAAAAAATGAATTAGAAGCGACGATGAATGTTAACATGGATGGTTTAGAATCAAAAATAAAAAGGGACATGGAAGGCTTGAAGGATGGTTTACAAATAGAAATGCAAGGTTTGAAGGACGGTTTGACAAAGTTGCTACAAGAAATGTTTTCTAATGTCGACAAGGTATTTCATGAAACTCATGATGAGAAAAGAAATGTTAATCATGATTTGAGAGACTCTAACTTTGGGTTAAAGACAAACCATATTCCAAAGATCAATATGAGGAAGTTGATAGCAAGGATCTGGTAACATGGATACTATAGATGGAGCAATATTTCAATCTATAGGATGTGCAACCCTCATAAAAGGTACATATTTCATTTTATATTTAGAACCTAATCAGTTTGTATGGTATTGGTGGCTTTGTTCTCGTAAACCACTTGTTACTTGGTCAATTTTTACGGAGGAAATTATAACACATTATGAGGATAAAAAAATCAACACCTTCTTTAGCCAGTTAATAAATCTCAAACAACAGGGTTCAATGGCAGAGCACATTGAGGATTTCCAAAAATTGAATATCAGGGTAACTGATATTCTAGAAGAGAATAGGATTGATGTCTTCATAGGGACTTTAAAGGATAACATCCAACATAAGGTTCACCTTTGGAGAAGACATTTAGGGTGGCAAGAAAAGTTCAAAGAAAAATTATGGCAACAAGGAATTCTACCACTCACAACTATAAAGATGGAAGTGTTGTTGCTCCTAGTCTTCCACAATCTACAAGGTTGACACCACAACAATTGGAGGAAAAAATAGCAAAATGGATATTTTACAATTGTGATAGCAAATACACTAAAGGTCATAAGTGTCTTGAGAATAAATTAGTCTACATAGATTGCGAAGAGGTGGAAGAAAATGAACAAGAAACATCAAAAGAGGAGGACATACACCAAGAACCAACCTCAGATAAAAAAGAAATGAATTTGACTATATCTTATAATGCATTGGCAGGAATTACCACTCCTCAAAATTTCAATATAAAATTATATATCAAGAAGAAAAAGGTAATAATGTTGATTGATTCAGGTAGTATCCATAATTTTATTCATTGTAAGATAGCTAAGGAATTGAATTACTTCCTATATCCATCACCAGAGTGTCAAGTGATGGTTGCAAATGGAGGAACTATAAATTTCTCTAGAAAGTGAAATAATATCAAACTAACCATGGGGTAATATGTATTGAATAGTCCAATTATTTCCATTCCAATGGGCGGTGTTGATGTTATACTAGGAGTCCAACGGTTATAATATTTGGGGATGATAGATTTTAATTTTCAAGAATTTTTCTTGAATTTTTTTGGGGAAGGAAAGCAATTTGAATTAAGGGGTATCCCATGGAAACTAGAAAAGATAATCAGCTCTAATGACATGACAAAGCTTCTGAATAAAGAACAATGAGGCATAATTGCACAATTATGCTCACTAGAGGTTCAAACATTGAAATAATTTATTTCTCTAAATCTCCAAGAAGTCTTGAACAATCATTCCAAGGTATTTGAGACTCCCAAAGGCCTCCACCTATTTGTGATCATGATCATGCTATTCATTTGATTACATGAAGTTTTCCTCCAAAAATCATACCTTACATATATCCCTATGCCCAAAAGAGTGAAATTGAATGTATGGTTGCAGCAATGCTAGAGATCGGTATAATTCAACCTAGTCAAAGTTCTTTCTCCGCTCTAGTAGTATTGGTGCACAAGAATCATGGATCATGGCATATGTGTCTAGATTATAGGGAGTTCAACAAGCTCACTATTAAAGATAAATTTCTCATTCTTGTCATTGATTAATTGTTTAATGAATTACATGGAGCAACTTACTTCACCAAGTTGGATCTTCATTTAGGATATCATCAAATTAGAATGAAGAATGAAGATCTTCTAAAAACAACATTCAGAACTCATGAGGGTCATTATGAATTTTCGGTCATGCCTTTTGGCCTTACTAATACACCTTCCACATTTCAAGGTTTGATGAATTCCATTTTCAAACCCTTCCTTAGAAATTTTGTGTTAGTATTTTTGATGATATACTAATCTACAAGTCTTGGAAGGATCATGTTCAACATGTTGACAGCGTGCTCAAACTATTGGAGGAGAAACAATTATATGCAAAACCCTCCAAATGTTTCTTTGGAGTACAAGAGGTGGAATATTTGGGTCATATTGTATCTCATGAGGGTGTTAAGGTAGACCTTAAAAAAATTAAAGCCATTAAGGAATGAAAAATATCCACAACCATAAAGCATATTCAAGGATTTATCGGGTTGACAAGGTATTATCACAAGTTTGTTAAGAATTATGAGATAATAGTAGCACCTCTAACAACATTACTAAAGAAAGATGCATTTTCTTGGACTCCAGAAGCAACTAAGACCTTTCAACATATTAAAGAGGCAATGTGCCAAGAACCAGTCTTAGCTACTTAAAGCTTCACAAGAACATTTATTATGGAATATGATACCTCAAGAAATGGAATTGGTGTTGTTTTAATGTAAGAAGGAAGACATGTTGCTTTTGAAAGTCGTCCAATCAAAGGAAAATATTTACACAAACCTATTTATGTGAAGGAAATGTTGGCAATACTACATGCACTAAAGCAATGATGATCTTACCTAATGAGAAGACACTTAAAGGTAAAAACATATCATGATAGCCTTAAATACTTTTTGGAACAAAGATTTTCTTCAGAAGAGAAACAAAAATGGGTAACAAAGATGTTGGTTATGACTTTGGAATCATCTACAAAAAAGGGAAGCAAAATGTTGTTGCAGATGCACTCTCAAGAAAGGATGAGGATGTGGAATTATTTCTTTGTGCCATTTCTATTATCGAACCTGACTGGATAACCGAAGCAAGGGATGAATGGAAGAATAACAAAAGTTGTGGACACTCATTCAAAAGTTGCAGCAAGATCCCAGTACATCTCATACATTTAGCTGGAAAAATGATTCATTATGGTACAAAGATCACTTATATCTTTAGAAGAATTCCAAACTCAAGGAAAAGATTCTTTTGGAATTTCACACATCCCCCTTCGAAGGATATCATGATTTTAAAAACTTACCACAGGGTCAAGAAGGACTTTTTTGGGACGGCCTTAAATCTAATATTCAGAATTTTGTGGGAGAATGTTTTAATCCAGGTGGATATTGGTGGCCATCTGCCAAGTCCACTTGGACCCCCACCATTGTTTCTCTCATCTTTTTAATTTTCCTTAATTGTAGCACAAAACTATTTTTAGTAGGTTTTTGGGTCTTGAACTTTCAGAGTCTTTTTGAGGTCCTAAACAATGTTTTTGGTAAAACTGGGAGCAACATGGGTCCATGGACCGATGTTTCTCTTCCCAAAGTTGTAGTTCTCGGATAGATCTTTCTAACGAGATATTGTGTGCGTTAAACGGAGATCATATGCCAAAGTTATGACCCCGAGAAGTTGATGTACCAATTTACCCAAACGGGGCCCACAGTTTGGTGTTTCATCTTCTAGGGTTAGGTTTTTGGATGTTTATGGTTTTCCATTGTTTCTCAACAATAAGGCCTTCGAGCCTCATTGTAACATAGCTTAGAGGCATGTAGCCACCACATCTCTTCTCAGAGATACGCTGCCACCGCTCTAGCTGGTTTATTTCCATCTCTGTTTGTAAGCATATTTCAGTATTTTACATTAATGAAATGAAGTATTATTTCTACTACATCTCTATGTTTATGGCCATCTCTGTAATTTGTTGCATTCCTGTTTAAATCTGGATCAGTGGTATCAGAGCGGTCTGCTTTTTTTCTCTATTTTTCTTTGCATGTCCCCAATGAGGTCGGGATATAAAGAGTTAGGGCTTGAACTGGTCGAACCTTTGCAAGGGTAGCCTTGCAAATCCCAATGGCCTCCCATGGTGGATGAAAAAAAAGATGAGGACATAGGAGATCCTATCAAAATCTTGCTCGAAGAAGCCCTCGAGCGACAAAGGAACATGATGATGGACAACTTTGCCCAAATCCTTCAGCGGCTACCCAGAGGCGACGCATCGGCTTCCAGCAGTTCCTCTGGAAATGCCACGCACTTTAAGGTACAAGTTAATTTGGAAATCCCCATCTTCGAGGGTCGAATAGACGCAAATTCCATAGATAAATGGTTAAATATGCTAGAGGGTTATTTTTCTGTTTATGATTTTTCCAGTAGGGAAAATATTATTTCACTCTTCTCAAAGCAGCCCCCCACGTCAAGGACTGGCGGGAAACCTACTGTGAGCTGAAGAATAAAATTACAATCTCACTATTTTCAGTCGCACCCACTTGGGATTCATTCTAGGATGCCATCAAGGAGCAGTACTACCCTGTCGGAAGCTATGAGGATAAATACATAAAGTGGACCACGCTGCGGCAAGGAAGGGACCAAGATGTGCTGGAGTTTACCAATATTTTCCATACTCTTCGTACAAAGTTAGGTATCAAAGATTCAGAGTAGCATTTGGTACTCAAATATCGCGGCTGCCTGCACAAGTACATCCAGGAAGAAATAGAATTTTTGAACATCCCCTCGCTCAGCGCGACATATCGATATGCTGTCAAGGTCGAGCAAAAGTTTAAAGAGAAGCGAGACTTTGGATCTGTGAATTCGAAGCAAGGGAAAGGTGCCCCCAAACTGTAGAAAAAAGGACAAAGCCAAGGCGGGATGGCCCAAGATAACCTGCCAAAGCTGCAAGCAAAGAAAAACACCGTGAAGCCGAAAAAGGACATGGGAAAGTGGTGTGAGTTCCATAAGAGCTCCACTCACAACACAAGTGAGTGTCGGGCCAAGCAGTCATTGGTGGCCGAGCTAAAGGTTTCAGAATCAGATGCATGTTCTGACTCTGAGTCAAAACCCGACAAGGGGAATGACAAAGGGAAGCAGATTATCGATGCGGATCCCAACGCCACTGTTTCCACCACAAAGGTACAGAAGGAGGAACTTGAAGATCCAGAGGAGGAGGAATGTCTCTTCCACTCCCAGATGTGGGTAAAGGGCTACCCGCTACAGTTCATTGTCGATAGCGGGAGCCAAAAGAACCCCATTTCCGCAGAGGTCATGAAGCGGTTGTGCTTACCGACCACAGCACATCCAAAACTATACACCATTGGGTGGCTTCACCAAGGACGGGATCTTCACGTGAGCCAATAGTGTCGCCTTCAATACAACATCAAGCTCTTCACGGATGATGTATTGTGTGACATTTCTCCCCTTGAAGTTTGTGATGTATTATTAGGACAACCATACTTGTGGAAGCGACATGCTCTATATGAATCAAGGCCCCGTGATGTTATTGTTACATTGGGAAATAAGTTGTACAGGATACCAGAGGTAGCACCGCCTATCGCCATCTCTTTGGTTACTGCAAAACAATGCAGCAAGCTCATTTCCAAAACTGGGAAATTTGTTTTCTTGATGATACGCCCTCAAGGAAAGAAGAAGACGGTGGCCATGACCTCTAGACAGGGCCCCTCCGCACGACAACTACAGATGGACAAGGTCGTGGAGGAGTATGAGGACATCTTCACCTCCCCTGCAGGGATTCCTCTGCACTGTCAAGTCAAGCAGGATGAGACTTGGAGACTTTGTATTGGCTATCGAGTGCTGAACAAGATCACTGTCTGTAATAGGTACCTGATCCCGAGATTGATAACCACCTGGACCAAATAAATGGGGCAAAATATTTTAGCAAGATTGATATGAAGTCAGGATATCACTAGGTACCAATCAAACCCTCTTATGTGTGTAAGACTACCTTCAAAGCCAAGGAGGGCCTTTTTGAATGGTTGGTTATGCCTTTCGGATTGACGAATGCTCATACAATCTTCATGAGGCTAATGGATGACATCTTGTGGCCATTCACCAACAAATTTGTAGTGGTATACTTGGATGACATCTTGATCTTCAGCCAGAGTTGGGAAGAGCACCTCCACCACATTCGACAGGTTCTCCAAACACTGTGACAACACAAGCTATGTGCCAATTTGGAGAAATGCACTTTTGGCATGACCCAGGTTTAGTATCTGGGATACATTATTGATGAACAGGGGGTGCATGTGGATCCAACCAAGATCCAAGCCATTCGGGATTGGCCATCTCCAAACACTCTGACAGAGCTCCGCAGCTTTCTAGGTCTTGCCAACTTCTACCATAGGTTCGTGTTGGGGTTTTCTCATATCACTTGGCCTTTGAGTCAAGTCACCAAGGGAGGAGCGAAGGCAATTTTTTTTTGGTATGAATCTCAACAGAAGGCATTCATAGAGTTGAAAGATCGCCTCTGCATGGAACCAATGCTCACGTTACCAGATTTACAACAACCATTTGAGGTCGAGACGGATGCCTCTGACTATGCTATTGGGGCAGTCCTTACTCAACACGGGCATCCA
>APFE030221004.1:0-12723 GCA_000404065.3 Pinus taeda
TCTCATGGAAATTGTCATACGTGAATGACTTACCTAACGCAGTTGAATCCCAAAATGATAATTAATTCACTGCGTAAACCCCCATACTTCAATTCAAAAAGAGTCAAGGGATCTCTACTTGAATGGTTCATGAGGCACAATACTTGCTAAGGTTTTGCAGATGGGGTAGCAAGCTAAGTGGGCTTGATTGTGGGGAAAAACTCACAGTTAAGTGCGCTTGAGCCAGAGGAGTTCTGGGATGGGTGACCTCCTGGGAAGTCCTGGTTACCGGGTGCAAGCCCCGGAAGTGATGATTGATGCTCTGTGATTCGTTCTCCACATTTCACTAGTTTCAATCCCACTTCTTCACCCCTGTGAGCATCACCCGATGCAATGAGTGCTAAGTGAACTATTCAAAAATCATGAGAAATTAGTCAGTTACGACTACCTCTCATGGAAATGGTCATACGTTGGAAATGGTCATACGTTTGAATGACTTACTTAACGCAGTTGAATCCCAAAATGATATCTAATGGTATGATTTGCAGGAAAGAGATCAAAGAATACTAGCAATATGGTAGACTACAGTTCACGAGATTCTCCCTATGGATCAAATGAGCAACGCGGTGTTGGGCATTCTTCAGACTTAGCAGATACATTGAGAAGTTTGAAGGTAGAAATAAGGATTTGCAAAGCAGATAATGACATAATCATTCAGGCATAAGAGAAACAAACAGAAGTCAATGCAGTAATCGTTTAGAGTTTGTCAAAATTATAGAGACAGGGACCACCTCGGACCAACCATAGAAAAGAGGAAAAAAATAATGGGGCATATGGCAATATATCTCCTGGTGGGAACATGTCAGATAGGGATGACATGGTTAGAGAGGGAAGGATCTTGGATATTCCAAATAGGAGAGGTGATGGACATAGGTACTATTCTAGATCTAGTTCTAACATACACTATGATCGTCATCGTTACAACCCTTACTTGAGGAATGACAGGGGATACTTGTCAGATGAGTTCAAGAAAGCTAAGCCACCTACTTTTGATGGAGATTTGAAGAAGTCTAAGGATGTAGAGGCTTGGTTACTTGGGATGAAGAAATCCTTTATGTTGCATGAATACACAGAGAATATGAAGGCCATAATAGCTATCTTCAGCTTCAAAGGGAAAACAGACATATTGTGGGAAGATGTGAAGTGGGTCAAAGACATCAGAACCGAAGAGTTGAGTTGGCATGAATTTAAGAGACTTTTCAAGAATAAATACTTGTTAGAAAGGTACTACGACAATAAGGTTGAGGAGTTCTATGAGATTAATATGGGATCAATGACAAATTATAAGTATGCGACTAAGTTCCTGGAGCTATTGAGGTATGTACTATATCTTGATGATGAGAAGGCTAAAGTTCAGAGATTTTTCAGTGGATTTCCATTAACACTTCGAGATCAGATTGAGTATGATGAGTCTTGGTCACTTGAGGAAGTTATTGGAAATTGAAATAATGTTATGAGCAGTCAAAATGTAAGAATGAATCTCAACAAGGATGGAAAGGGAAATATTAATATAAAGATAAAGGTAAACTTAAATGGCATCCGAAAAGAAAAAGGCCTCAGAATGCAGAAGAGAAAGAAAATGTTGCACCATACAAGAAGTTTAACATAGGTAGACAGGGACATGGGTCACAATAGTAGAATAAAGGCGATGGTACTAAACAATTGGAGTGTTGGACATGTGGTAAGGAACATATCAAGAGGGATTTACCACAGAAACATGGTGATAGGCCTCAAATATCTAGTGCAAAGGAAGCACGGATAGTTGGGGATGTTGGGTAGAGCATTCCATTGATTTATGCAGCGCAAGGAACATATCAAGAGGGATTTACCACAGAAACATGGTGATAGGCATCAGATATCTAGTGCAAAGGAAGCACAGATAGTTGAATGTTGGGTAGAGCATTCCATGGATTTATGTAGTGCTAGATACCAAGTAGGCACAACACTAGGAAACTATTATTGGATGGACGGTAAGCTATGTGATCAAGTTGTTTCCATTTTGATTGACCCTGGATCTGATTATAGTTATGTTAGTCTTGACTTGGTGGATAAGTATGGTTTGAATAAAGAAGTGCATTCAGAATCTTGGTTAGTGCAATTGGCTACAAGTACAAAGAAGAGAGTGTATCATTGGGTAAGAGCTTGTGCATTTGAGTTGAATGGTATGTCTACATCAACACATTTGAATGTATTGTTGTTGGGATCATATAGCATGATTTTGGGTATGGATTGGTTGTATCTTCATAGGACCAAAGTGGATTTTTATGATGAAGCCATTGAGTGCTTGGATGACAATGGGGAACAAAGAATCTTGTAGGGTAAGAAGAAAGCAACATCAGTTAGGATGGTGACAACTATGCAGGGAAAGCGTAGTCACAGAAAAGGGTGTGTGTTATTTTCATTGCATATTTCTAGCGATAAAAGTAAGAAGGTTGAGGATGCAGAGGTATTGAGCAGGTACCCGATCTTACAACACTTTCAGGATGTGTTTCCGCAAATATTTCAAATCTGTCACCTCACAAAGAAGTGGATTTTTCCATTGAGTTAGTACCAGGGGAAGCACCTGATCTAGGTGGATATTCATGGCCACCCACCTATTCCACTTGGACCCCCACCATTGTTTCTTTTAGTTTTTCAGTTTCCTTAATTGTAGCACAATTTATATTTTTGGCAGGTTTTTGGGTCCTGAACTTCTAGAGCCATTTTAAGGCCCTAAACGATGCTTTTTTGGAAAATGGGAAAACAAATGCCTTTGCCTAATGTTTGTAGTCAAAATTTATAGTCCTTGGATATATATTTATAATGAGGTATCATGCACGTCAAAAGGAGATTGTATGCCAAAGTTACGACCCCGAGAAGTTGATGTACCAATTTACCCCAACGGGGCCCATAGTTTTGGTGCTTCATATCCTACGGTAAGGTTTTTGGATGTTTAGGGTTTTCCATTATTTCTCAATAATAAATAGTCCTTCGAGCCTCATTGTAACATAGTTCATAAGCATGTTGCTGCCACATCTCTTCTCAGAGATAAGCTATCATCGTCTGAGCTAGTTTATTTACATTTATGTATGTAAGCATATTTTAGTTCTTTGATATTAATGAAATGAAGTTTTATTTATGTTGCACCTCTGTGTTTATGAGTATATCTGTATTTTGTTGCATTCCTGTATAATTTCGGATCAGTGGTATTAGAGAAGTCTCCTCTTTCTTTGTTTCTCTTTGCACGTCCCCAACGAGGTTAGATTATAAGGAGTTAGGGTTGGAAATAGTTGAACCTTTACAAGATCAACCTCACAAATCTTGATGGTCTCCCATGGCGGAAGAAAAAAAGCCGAGGGGGCAGGAGATCCTTTCAAAATATTACTCGAGGAAGTCCTCGAGTGACAAAGGAACGTGATGATGGATAAATTTGCCCAGATCGTTCGACGACTACCCACAAGTGATGCATCTTCATCCAAAAACCACTCTAGAGGCACCACTCCTTTTAAGGTACAAGTTAACATTGACATTCCCATATTTGAAGGCTAGAGATATGAAAATGTCGTCGATAGATGGTTAAATCTGTTGGAAGGATATTTTTTAGTTCATGACTTTTCCAATCAAGAGAAGATTATTTTTGCACTCCTCAAAGTTGCCCCACATGTCAAGGGCTGGTGGTAAACCTACTGTGAACAAAAGGACAAGAGGGAATCCTCATTGTTTTTAGCTACACCCACTTGGAATTATTTATGAGATTCCATCAAGGAACAATATTACGCTATCGGGAGTTATGAAGATAAATACATAAAGTGGACAATGTTGCGACAGGGAAGGGACCAAGATGTGTCAAATTTCACAAATTTTTTCCATACCCTTCGCACGAAGCTGGGTATCAAGTATTCTAAGCGGAATCTGGTACTCAAGTACTGTGATTGTCTACACAAGTACATCCAGGATCAAAATGGAATTCCTACACATCTCCTAACTTGGTGACGCCTATCAGTATGCTATCAAGATTGATCAGAAACTTAAAAAAAAGAAGCGAGACTTTGGATCTATGAATCTGAAGCAAGGGAAAGGTGCCCCCAAACCGCAGAACAAAGGACAAAGCTAAGGTAGGGTGACCCAAGACAACCTGGCGAAGCCACAAGCAATAAACAACACCATGAAGACAAAGAAGGACATAGGGAAATGGTGTGAGTTCCATAAGATACCTACTTACAACACGAGTGTCAAGCCAAGTAGTCATTGGTGGTCGAGATGAAGGCTTTTGAATCAGATGCATGTTTTGACTTTGAGTCAGAAACTGACAAGGGGAATGAAAAGGGAAATAGATTATTGATGCAAAGCCTAGTGCCACTGTTTCCACCACCAATATCCAGAAGGATGAGTCCCAAGAACCAGAGGAGGGGGAGCAACTCTTCCACTCACACATGTGGGTGAAGGGTTCTCCGCTGCAGTTCATTGTCGATAGCGAGATCCAAAAGAGCCTCATTTTAGCAGAGGTTGTGAAGCAGTTGGGATTATCAACCACACCACACCTGTAAGTGTACACCATCGAGTGGCTTCACCAAGGGTGAGATCTTCGTGTCAGCCAACAATGTCGCCTTCCCTACAACATCAAGCCCTTCACATATGAGGTACTATGTGATGTTGCTCCTCTTGAAGTTTGTAATGTATTATTAGGTCAACCATACTTGTAGAAGTGACATGTTGTATATGAGTCTAGGCCTCACACTGTTATTATTACTTTGGGAAATAATCTGTACAGGATATCAGAGGTAGCAGTGTCTACTGCCATTTCTTTGATCACTGTGAAGCAATGCAGTAAGATCATTTCCTAGATCGAGAAATTTGTTTTCCTTATGATTTGCCCTCAGGGACAGAGGAATATTATGGCCATGGCCTCCATACAGGGATCATCCGCATGGTAGTATCAGATGGACAAGGTTGTGGAGGAGTACAAGGACATCTTCACCTCACCCACAAGGGTACCTGTAGACTGTTAGATTAAGGACTCTATCGATCTGACCCCGAGCATGCCTCTACCCAATGGAGCTATCTATCGATGCTCTATTCTAGAGAACAATGAAATCAAGAGGCAGATTTAGGAGCTGCTATAGAAAGGGAACATTAGGCCAATTTCATCACCCTATGGAAGCCCGATCATGTTGGCACAAAAGAAAGACAAGACGTGGAGACTCCATATTGACTATCGGGCGATGAACAAGATCACTGTCCATAATAGGTATCCAATCCCATAGATTGATGACCTTCTAGACCAACTCAAGAGGGCTAAGTATTTCAGCAAGATTGATTTGAAGTCTGGTTATCACAAGGTACCGATCAAACCCTCTAATGTGTGGAAGATTGCCTTCAAATCCAAGGAGGGCCTTCTTGAATGGCTGGTCATGCCTTTCGAGTTGACGAATTCCCCTGCAACCTTCATGAGGCTAATGGTTGAAATCTTGCAACAAATCACCAACTCATCTGTGTTGGTGTATTTTGATGACATTCTGATCTTCATCCAGATTTGTGAAGAGCACCTCCACCATATTCAATAGGTCCTCCAAACCCCGCGGTAACACAAGTTGTGTGCTAATTTGGAGAAATGCACTTTTTGTATGACCCAACGTCAATATCTTGGGTACATCATTAATGAGTGGGGTGTGCATGTAGACCCAACCAAGATACAATTCATTCGAGATTGGCCAACCCCAACCACTCTAACAGAGCTCTGCAACTTCTTGGGGCTTGATAACTTCTACAGTAGGTTCGTGTTAGGGTTCTATCTTATCGCTTGGGCTTTGATTCAAATCACCAAGGGAGGAGCGAAAACAAAGTTCTTTTGGTCCAAATCCCAATAGAAGGCTTTTACTGAGTTGAAGTATCACCTCTGATCTGCACCAGTGCTCACATTACCAGACATGCAACAAACATTTGAGATCGAGACAAATGCCTCTGATTATGCTATTGGTGTAGTTCTTACTCAGCAGGGACATCTATTGGCATATCACAGTGAGATTCTATAGAAAGGGCACATTAGGCCAATTTCATCACCATGTGGGAGCCCAATCATGTTGGTACAGAAGAAGGACAAGACCTGGAGAATTTATATTGACTATTGAGCGATGAACAAGATTACTGTCCAGAATAGGTATCCAATCCCACGGATTGATGGCCTTCTAGACCAACTCAAGGGGGCCAAGTATTTCAACAACATTGGCTTGAATTCTGGTTATCAAAATGTACCGATCAAACCATCTAATGTGCGGAAGACTGCCTTCAAATCAAAGGAGGGCCTTTTAGAATGGTTGGTCATGCCTTTCAAGTTGAAGAATTCCCCCGCAACCTTCATGAGGCTAATGGATGACATCTTGCGACACTTGACCAACTCATTTGTGGTGGTGTATATGGATGACATTCCGATCTTCAGCCAGATTTGGGAAAAGCATCTCCACCATATTCGACAGGTCCTCCAAACCCTGTGGTAACACAAGTTGTGTGCCAATTTGGAGAAATGCACTTTTTGTATGACCCAACTTCAATATCTGGTATACATCATTGATGAGAAGGGTGTGCATGTGGACCCGGCCAAGTTACAAGTCATTCAGGATTGGCCAACCCAAACCAATCTAACATAGCTCCATAACTTCTTGGGTCTTTATAACTTCTACCGTAGGTTCGTGTTAGGGTTTTCTCATATCACTTGGGCTTTGAGTCAAATCACCAAGGGAGGAGCGAAAGCAAAGTTCTTTTGGTCCAAATCCCCACATAAGGCATTTACTAAGTTGAAGTATCACCTTTGCTCTAGACCAGTGCTCACATTACCAGACCTGCAACAACCATTTGAGATCAAGACATATGCCTCTGACTATGCTATTGGTGCAATTCTTACTCAGAAGGGACATCTAGTGGCATATCACAATGAGACACTTTCAGACACAGTCTAAAATTACCCCACCTATGAAAAAGAGATGTATTCCTTTGTGCATGCCTACCGACAATGGAAGCATTACATTATGGGGAAGGAAACGATCATCCACATAGACCACTGACCCTTGCAGTTCATATAGACATAAGGGAAGTTGCAGAATGATTCCCATAAGAAATGGTCCACATACCTGCAACAATTCCATTTGAACATTAATTACAAGAAGGGAAGCACCAAAAATGTTGCACGTTGCCTCAGCTGATCGCTGGTCATGGCGCTGACTATTGTGCTTGACTCTTGTGGGCACGAGACTGCGGGGTGGCCACACCTTTACAAGAGCGATCCATAATTTGGAAATACATACGAGATGATCCTTGAAGGAAAGCAAGTTCCAAAATTTCACCTCCAGGATGCACTATTACGCCACCTAGGATACCTCTGTGTTCCTTCTAGCGAGTGTGTCAAGATGATTTGGGAGGCACACTAGAGTCAGGTTGTTGGACATTTCAGGGTAGAGAAAACAATGGTAGTGTTGTAGAAGTATTTTTATTGGCCGAAACTTTGACAAGATGTTGGGAAGTACATCAGATCCTGCACTGCCTACTTCCCAAACTGACCATCAAAAAGTAAGGCCTATATACTCCTCTACCTACTCCTAGTCAACCTTGGGAATTCATCTCCATGGATTACAATTCGACATTCCTTCTACTAAGCATGGAAACGACTGTGTTTTCGTGGTCATGACAGATTCTCTAAGATGGCCATTATGGCAGCTTGCAAGAAGAGTATCACAGTAGAAGCCACTGCTAAGCTCTTTTTTGAACGAGTGTGTATACACT
Organism: Pinus taeda; assembly: GCA_000404065.3. NCBI lineage: Eukaryota > Viridiplantae > Streptophyta > Pinopsida > Pinales > Pinaceae > Pinus > Pinus taeda. Next base: position 7,792 of record APFE030221004.1, read on the forward strand.
TTGGGATCCCACAGTCCATTATCTCATATCGGGACAATAGGTTCCTAAGTACATTTTGGTCAAGTCTCTAAGTGATGTTGGATACCAAGCTCACCAAGTCCATGAGTTTCCACCCCCAAACTAATGGCCAATCAGAGGTCGTCAACATGATGATCGTACATATTCTACACATGTACAACTCTAAATATCCACACACATGAGATGGAATGATCCCTTATGTCCAACACATCTACAACAAATCTCTCCATAGCTCAACTAGCCATAGCCCCTTTTAGGTGGGATTGGGATTCCAACCACTATGTCCCATTGATGTGGCCATACTCGGGCAGATTCAACTCATGTCTAGTCTGAAGTTGATAGGGATAACAACTTCATTGATCACATTTAGCACATCTGACAACAGTTCCATGACATATTGGATAGAGCCAATGCTAAGTACAAGCAATGACATGATCAACATCAGGTGCCACAAAAGTTCTAGGTGCGCGACAAAGTTTAGCTACATCTGCAGAAGGAATGCCTCGTTGGGCCCCACCATAAGATTCACCCACTTCGATATGGGTCATACAACATCACCAAGGCTATAGCGGAAAATTCCTTCAAGCTTAGCCTTCCACTGTTCCTTGTCCTACACCTAGTATTCAATGTGGATCGCCTTTGGCCATACTTTCCACCATTGTTGGACACATCTGACATTGCAGAACAACTCACACTAATGGAGTTAAACCAAGACTGATGCAATGGGCCAAAACTGATCGAATCATGGACACGCAGGTCAATAACACTCACCAACAAAGGATCCAACTATATCAAGTTTTCAAAGCAGGCCAACTCCTTCACTAGGACAAGTGGTTCACCAGGGACTAGGTTCAACAGAAGTTTCCCCATATCATGGAGGCACTCAAAGCTATGGGGACCATTGCTTCCTAAGGGGGAGGGGGGCGGGGAATGAGGAATGATCTGGGTGGATATTGGTGTCCACCCACCTATTCCACTTGGACCCCCACCATTGTTTCTTTCATTTTTTCAGTTTCCTTAATTGTAGCACAATTTACTATTTTTGGTAGTTTTTTTGGGTCATGAACTTCCAGAGCCATTTTGAGGCCCTAAATGATGCCTTTTTGGAAAATGGGAAAACAAATGCCTTTACCTAATGTTTGCAGTCAAAATTTATAGTCCTTGGATATATATTTATAACGAGGTATCATGCACGTCAAAGGGAGATTGTATGCTGAAGTTACGACCCCGAGAAGTTGATGTCCCGATTTACCCCAACGGGGCCCATAGTTTTGGCGCTTCATCTCCTAGGGTTAGGTTTTTGGATGTTTAGGGTTTTCCATTGTTTCTCAATAAAATAGGCCTTCGAGCCTTATTTGAACATAGTTTAGAAGCATGTAGCCACCACATCTCTTCTAAGAGATAAGCTACCATCGCCCGAGCTAGTTTATTTCCATTTCTGTATGTAAGCATATTTCAGTTCTTTGATATTAATGAAATGAAGTTTTATTTTTGTTTCACCTCTGTGTTTATGTGTATATTTATATTTTTCTGCTTTACTACATAAGTCTGGATCAACACCAACATCAAAGGAACCTTATAGGATGAGTACTCCAGAGTTAGTAGAGCTGAAGTTACAGTTGAAGGAGATGCTTGAAAAGGGATAAATTAAGCCAAGTGTATCACTGTGGGGTGCACTGGTATTGTTTCTGAAGAAGAAGGATGGTACTCTCAAGTTATGCATCGATTACAGGAAGTTGAACTATGTGACCATCAAGAAGAGATATTCGTTGCCAAGATTGATTACTTGTTCGATCAATTGAAGGGAGTAGCAGTGTTCTTAAAGATTGATATGAGATTTGGATATCATCAGGTATGCATTAAGGAAGAGGACATATACAAGACAACGTTCTAGACCAGGTACATGCATTATGAGTACGTTGTAGTTCCATTTGGTTTGACTAATGCTCCAACTACCTTTATGTGCTTGATGAATAGTGTGTTGTGTCCTTATTTGGACAAGTTTGTTATTATATTCGTTGATGACATCTTGATATATTCTAAGAATGACGAAGAACATGTTGAGCATTTAGCAACAATGTTGAGATTGCTAAGAGAGCATCAATTGTATGCCAAACTTATAAAATACAATTTCTTTCAGAAAAAGGTACATTACTTGGGACATGTTGTCTCCAAGGAAGGCATAAGAGTGGATCTAAACAAGATAAGAGCTATCATGGAATGGTAAGGTCCTGGCGATGTGGATGAGGTAAGATCAATCATGGGGTTAGCAGGTTACTATAGGAGGTTCATTAGGAGCTTCTCTCACATTGCTTATTTGATTACATCATTGCAAAGGAAATGTAAGAAGTTTGAATGGACGGAGGAATGTGCAACAAGTTTTGAGCAGTTGAAGCAGTTGTTAACGAATGCTCCAAGGTTAAAGATTGCAGATCTGGATAAATAATTTGTGGTATGTATGAATGATTGCAGGAGAGGACTTGGTGTAGTCCTTATGCAAGAGGGATAGGTAGTATGCTATGAATCATGGAAATTGAATGAGCACGAGAAAAATTACCTGACACATGATCTTGAGTTGGAAATGATCATTCATGCGTTGAAGATGTGGAGGCACTATCTTTTTAGCAGGAGGTTTGTATTGATGAGTGATCACAATGGGTTGAGATACTTGTTTGATCAACTGAATTCGAATTCCATATAAGCTAGATGGTTGGCCAAGAGTAGTGAGTTAGACTTTGATATCAGGTACATCAAGGGTAAAGAGAACAAGGTTGCAAATCCTCTTAGCACACTGATACAGGTGAATCATATAACAACTATGAGTTCTTATGAGATAGACTTACAAGATCGAATCTTATAGGCAGGTCAATAGGATGACAGGTACATGGATCTTATGCACAGATTGCAATAGGGTACAAGTGGTTAGGATATGGACTATCATCTTACAACAAATGGCTTGATTAGATTTAGGGACAGGATATGTGTGTTAGGCAGTAGTGAGCTCAAGAAGACTATCTTGAGAGATTTTAATGTGAAATCACATTTAGGTCACCCAGGACATGAAAATACATTGATATTGGTGAAGAAGTTTTATTATTGGCCAAATCTGAAGAAATATGTGGCGGAGTTTGTGGCTAGATGTTTGGATTTTCAACAGGTAAAAACAAAGTGTAAAGATCCAAGTGGTCTACTACGGTCGATTTCGATTACATAGTGGAAATGGGAGGTCATTTCCATGGATTTCATCACAACTTTACCCAGGACATCTAGACAACATGATTCCATCATGGTTGTGGTGGAAAAGTTGACTAACGTAGGGCACTTCATTCTAGTGCAGTCTACTTATTCAGCTAGTGATGTAGTAGAAGTCTTCATCAGAGATTTGGTCAAATTGCATGGTGTTCCGAAGAAGATTGTGTTAGACAAGGATGGTAATTTCACTTCCATGTTTTGGAAGGAGTTGTTTGCAGGTTTGGGGATAGAGTTGGCCTTCGACACAACTTATCATTCACAGATAGATGGATAGACAGAGAAGGTCAACATGATATTGGAGGACATGCTGAGGATGTATATGATGCATCAACAAAGGATATGGGAGGAGTACCTTCTGTTGGTTGAGTTTGCTTACAACAATGGGTATTAGGAATCTTTAAGGATGAGTCTGTTTGAGGCACTCTGCAGGCGGAGTTGTAATAATCCTATCAGTTGGAGTGATCCAAAGAATGGGGTGTTGATTGGACTGGATATGTTGGCAGATATGGAATAGGAAATGCAGGTAATCAAGAAGAATATGAAAGCAACACATGACAAACAAAAAAATTATGCATATTAGAACAAGTTGTTTAAGGAGTTTCAAGTTGGGGAACAACTGTATTTTATCATCAAGCCGAAGAAGAGCTCCTTGAGGATTGGATCATGTGCCGCACTAGCACCTAGGTTTTGTGGACCTTTCAAAATTCTTGAAAGGATAGGACCAATAGCCTATCGACTTGCACTACCTCCAACAGTGAAATTCCATGATGTTTTCCATGTGTCATTGCTTAAGAAGTATGTTAAATATGTTGATCATGTGATTGATTGGTTTGTATTGCAGGTGGATCCAGATGGAGAATTCTAGTCGAAACCTCAATGTATATTGCATAGAAATATTCTCATGCTTTGGAACCAAACAATCGAGCAGGTTAAAGTGTAGTAGAAGCATTTTGGGCCTGATGAAGCTACATGGGAGATGGTGGACCAGATGTGGGCTATCTATCCTTCCTTATTCGCTAGTTGAGTGAATTCTTTTGGTGTTTTGGTGTGATGTTTTGGTATATGTATATGGATGTAAATACCACCATGAGATGTGTTATAAAGCTCCAATAAGTGGTATGGGTGTCATGTCATTATGGTTGTCATGTTGTTATGTTTTCATGTTCGTTTGCTTTTCATCAGGTTGCTCATTGTAAATACTGCATCAAGCTAACTTAGTTATAAAACTCCATGGGCAGTATGTTTTGCTTTCAACAATCTTGTTGGTTGTAGGTTTCATTGAACACCAAGGATGGTGTTCCCCAAGGGGGAGGGTTTTATAACAGCCTTGGTGAAAATTCCATGTAAATAAAAGTTAATAAAGGAAAAACAATAACCACAGTTATGGGAAACTTTTTCCAAGCTTAATGTTGGGAAAAACGTCCTAGTGTGGGCGTTCATATGGTTTATTATGGCTAAGGAAATTGGCAAAGGAAACGGAAAAGGCTCTGGAAAGGAAAAATGGGATGTTTTGCAATTTATTTATGAAATAATGGAAATTAGGAGCAAAGGAAGGTGAAAGGTCACAGGTTTCATGTGAGGAGGAAAATGAAGGAAATTATGTTGGGTTGTGTTATATTCTTTCCACGACTAACCTACGTAGTGAATCGGGGGGTTAGAAGG
>APFE030221004.1:42896-110034 GCA_000404065.3 Pinus taeda
AGTTGGTTCCTTTTGTATCACCTTAACAACTGGAAGGTAGACCTAGTTGAATCATGGACTACTAAAGTGTACTTGTTTTCAATATTGCAAACTTTCAAGAATGGAGAGAGAAGGTGAAAGCAAATGATAGCTTAGGGAATTGATGTATGGAAGTTAGTTTGTGAAGGATATATTAAAGATTCCCCATCTACACAAGAACAGTAAGGGAATGCTCATGCAAAATGTGCAATTTATAATAATCTTCATAATCAGGATCTTGAGACGACGATAGATCTAAAATATGCAAAAGAAATATGGGATAGATTGCAACTCATGCATGAAGGTGATACTAGTAGCAGTAATGTTAAAAAGGAAAAGAAAAGGAGGAAGAAGAAAAAGGCCTCTCAGAGAGAAAGTGTTCAATCTAGTAAGACATGTTCTGCTAGTGTGAATGTACCTTATTTTTATGAGGAAAAGAAATACGAAAACCCAGCTAATTTTGACTCATCTTGGTTGCAACTTGAAAGACATGCAAATGAAAACAAAGACCAAAATAAATTGTTGTAGATTTGTGATGAAAGAGAGCATGAGTACAAGGAAGAAATTAACAGCATGAGGACAAAGTTGGAAGAAACTAGAAAAATTAAAGAGGTGATGAGTAGCTAACTAAGGGAGAGAGACCTACAATGTGAAAGAATAGAAACTGAGATTATTTAAGCTAGAAGTGAGTTAGATGAAAAAAAAATTGTATAAAAAGCTAGAAGAGGAGGTTATCTCCATGAAGAATGTTTGAAAAGAGCAGTAACTCAAATACAGTCATGGAATAAAATAAAGCAACTCCAAAAGGACCTGTAGAACAAGGTACCAACAACATGATTAGTATGTGAATAAATAAAGGCAAGCAGCAAAATCATCAACAAAAGAATGAATTGAAGAAAATACAATCTACTCCTAGAGATGAGGTTAAGAAACTTGCAAGAAGTCAAAGGAGGAATAATGTCACGTGCTTTCATTAAGATAAAATTGGGCATATAGTAGTTGATTGTAGGAGAAATCAAACCAAGGATTATCAACATACGATGCAACAAAAATTGAATCTACAACAAGCAAAAAATCAAAGAAGATTCCCTACAAAGAGATCATCAACAACCAGGTACATAAATCATTTCTATGGCTACTATTATTTGTGCTATGGTTTTGGACATAAATCTATTATTAGTCAAACAATATGTTATGTATGTAGCAACCTTGGCCACATGGAAAAACACTGCAAGTTTCCATGTACCCTAAAGATGTCTAGACAGGAGAAGGAGGCCACTCAAAGTAGACTGTATAATAATCTAGAAGGAAATGAAAACTACTAAATTCTGGGAAAAGAAGAAAGAAAAACTAGTGATTTCAGTAAAGAATTTAAGTTAGCTTGGCCTTAGGGGGAGCTACTTATGAAAGCAAAGATGAATCTTGTTAATGTCTATGTTCGAGTAGCAACATCTTGTGGGGAGAGCGACCCCAATAATGTTTATTGAATACATGCCAAGTCGATAGATTTGATTCATAGATTGTGGGGTTTGTGAATAGGATTCCATTGTGAGACAATAGGAAAATGAACAAAAAATAAGGTCAAAATATTTGAAGGAAAGAGTCGTATTAGAGATCCCCAGATCCAAAGAGAAAAATTTCAAGGGAACAACAAGCACCACTTGCACAATGTATTCATCATAAAATTTAAAGTGTCACCTGTAAGAAGAAGAAAAATGATAAGTCAAGATATTCACTCCATTATATTAATAAATATTATTTTTGAATCATCATTCCAATGAATATATCACCGACGAAAAAACCACAAAGATTGGAAAATTTCATCATATATAGAACTGTTAATTTAGTTCAATAGGAAGCCAATTCTTGAAATCAAGAAAACGTATACGAAACACATTGGGGGAGGAGGGTTGTGTTGCATAGGGTCAATCTCAAAACAATTGGGTAGTTTTTTGCATTTGCTTTTGGCACAAGATTTTTGCTTTTAGTAGTTTGTGGCACGTGGCGGTTTATCCCATGATTTTATAATTTTGGTTAAGAAAATATGGTTGTAATTTAATTAAGGTAAATTGATTAGATGTTTTGGATTCAAAGAGATTATATATATTGTATTGTAAAAAATGAAATTGATTAATGAGGAAATTAGAGGTGAAATTCTAAACAGTTTGTTGGTTTTCCACTTTGGGCTTCTAAGGTAAATCTTTGTGTAAAATGTGATTGTCGTTATTTTAATTTTATGTTAATTAAGAATATGTGTATACGTTGTAGTATTATATAAGGTTCAAAAGTTACATTTTGTATCACAACCTAGTTATTGGCTTCAAGGGGATGCATTTATGGCTAAGAGGTTCAATTATCTTGGGTCTATGATAAACATTGTTGTATTGGGAGCTTTGATATGGTAATTCTTGTGTTGGAAAAGAACGGTCAACAAATTGAAAATAGAGATTGAGAAATTTAGTGGAAAATGTTTTGAGTTGTGGAATCTCAAAATGGAAAAGTTTTTGGTCGAGAAATATTAGTGCATTGTTGTGGATCCATGTATTGCATTAGCGACGGTGTTGACAAAAGATTGATCCAATTTGGATTAGAAGGGAAAGAGAATAATGCAATTGTGTCTCTCATGTTTAGTATTACTAAATTTTTTAGGAGAAGCTACAATGAAGGCATTTTGGAACAAGTTGGGGCTTTGTATCCATTTAAGTATCTAGTAAACAAATTGTTCAAATGGAAGAATATGTATAACTTGAGGATGAATGATGGAGGCGTGGTGACGGAATATCCAGATGCCTTCAATATTGTGGTAATCCAATTGATGTCTATTGATTTTAAGATTTATGAAGAAGATAATTGTATCAGTTTATTGAGTTGCCATATGGAAGAAATCTCATTGGAAGAAAATGGGTATTTAAGAAGAAGTTGAATGTAGAAGGTAAAGTAGAGAAATACAATGCTCGGATAGTAATAAAAAGTCATTCCTAGGTAGAAGGAATTGAGTTTGGTGAAATTTATTCTCTTGTTGCTAAGCTCCCTTTTATTAGATTTATGTTATTTATTGTTGTCACTTTTGATCTTGAGGTAGAACAGATGGATGTGGATACAAGTTTCCTATATGGGGATCTAAAAGATGAAATCTACATGAAATACCCAAAGTGTATCATAGTGAAAGGAAACAAAGAGTTGATTTGTAAGATGAAAATGTCCTTGTATGGGTTAAAGCATTCTCCAAGGATGTGGCTTAAAAAAATTGATACTTATAAATTGGGACTTAGTTTTACAAGGATTAAAGCTTATGACTATGTGTATTTCAAATTAGCAGGTGATCACTTTATTTATGTGGCCTTACATGTGGATGATATGTTCCTGATTGGAAACAATGTGGAAATCATTCGAAAGTGAAAATTTAACTGTCCTCTCAAATTTCACTTGAAGGATCTCGATGTTAGAAATTTCATTTTCTGCATAAAAATTAAAAGGGATGAGGAAAACATTAAACTTTGATTGAATAAAAGGAAATATATTGAGACAATATTGTATAGGTTTAATACACAAGAATGTAAATCAATAAAGGTCCTAAAGACAATTTGTTTCTACAGGATAAAGTACTGAAAGAGTTGGAAGATCATATATGAAAAAAAAGGAACATCCATTCTCTCCTTGATGTTGATGAAGATACCATTCATAGGTTTATTGAGGGCCCCACCAAATATAATAAATTAATTATAAATTTGTTACCCAATCTTGAGAAGTTTAAAGGAGAATGCCTCATAGTGTTGCAACATACAAGGCTTGTTTTAAGTACCATAATTTTACCCAAATTGATGCAATTATAATGTTTTTGGAGTACCTTACGTTGGTTGAGTTTTCTTACAACAATGGGTATTAGGAATCTCTGAGGATGAGTCTATTTGAGGCACTCTATAAGCGGAGTTGTAATAATCCCATCAGTTGGAGTGATACAGAGAATGGGGTGTTGATTGGACCGGATACGTTGGAAGAGATGGAACAACAAATGTAGGTAATCAAGTAGAATATGAAAGCAACACACGACAAACAACAAATTTATACATATCAGAACAAGTTGTTTAAGGATTTTCAAGTTGGGAACAACTGTATTTTATCATCAAGCCAAAGAATAGATCCTTGAGGATTGGATCATGTGCCACGCTAGCACCTCGGTTTTGTGGACCTTTCAATATTCTTGAAAGGATAGGACCAATAATCTATCGACTTGCAGTACCTCCAATAGTGAAATTCCATGATGTTTTCCATGTGTCATTGCTTAAGGAGTATGTTAAATATGTTGATCATGTGATTGATTGGTTTGTATTGCAGGTGGATCCAGATGGAGAATTCTAGTCGAAACCTCAATGTATATTGCAGAGAAAGATGCTCATGCTTTGGAACCAAACAATCAAGAAGGTTAAAGTGTAGTAGAAGCATTTTGGGCCTGATGAAGCTACATGGAAATGGTGGACCAGATATGGGCTATCTATCCTTCCTTATTCACTAGTTGAGTGAATGCTTTTGGTGTTTTGGTGTGATGCTTTGGTATATGTACATATGTATATGGATGTAAATACCACTATGATATGTGTTATAAAGCTCCAACAAGTGGTATGGGTGTCATGTCATTATGGTTGTCATGTTGTTATGTTTTCATGTTGGTTTGTTTTTCATTAGGTTGATCATTGTAAATACTACATCAAGCTAACTTAGTTATAAAACTCCATGGGCAATATGTTTTGCTTTCAGCAGTCTTGTTGGTTGTAGGTTTCATTGAACACCAAGGACGGTGTTCCCCCAAGGGGGAGGGTTTTGTAACAACCTTGGTGAAAATTCCATGTAAATAAAGTTTAATAAAGGAAAAATAATAACCACAGTTATGGGAAACTTTTTCCAAGCTTAATGTTGGAAAAAACGTCCTAGTGTGGGCGTTCATATGGTTTATTATGGCTAAGGAAATTAGCAAAGGCAATGGAAAAGGCTTTGGAAAGGCAAAATGGGATGTTTGCAATTTATTTATGAAATAATGGAAATTAGGAGCAAAGGAAGGTGAAAGGTCACAGGTTGCATGTGAGGAGGAAAATGAAGGAAATGAATGGAAATTGAGAAAAATAGAGGCCTCGTTAATAAAAAAGCTTATGAGGATCAATTTATAACCTTTTGTCAGTTCAACTTTGGAGCTCTCTCTTTATTCGCTCTCTCTCTCTCACTCTTGGACACTTAGAGTTTTCTTAGAGCATTTCATCTTTGGATCAAGGAAAGTAAAGAATGAAAAGGAAAGCAAGGATCAAGCAAGGAAGCGCTGGATCAAGCAACTACAGTGGGATTATTTGTAGATATTGATTTGCATGTGTGATTTCCTTTTTAGTTTTGGCATGCATGGTTATGCATGTGTCTTCTTGGTTCTCTTATTGTGATTGGCATGGGTTCTTCCAGGTGTGACAATGTTCTTCAACCTTGCCTTTCCATTTTCAGATAACCATGGTGTGATGGGATTCTTATGTTTTGGTTGAGTTGGATTGTCGGATGGATTCGAAATTGAGTGAGGTGATCTCTGAAAGAAAGAGCACATGGACTAGTGATCCTTGAATCAAACTATGGATTGCGGTAAAGCCATGGTCTAGTAACCCCTGAACTGAATTATGGGTTACGGTAAAGATGGATTTTGTGTTACCTTAGTGGGCCTAGGAATCCTTGACCAGTGAATGACGGGATATATGGTAAATCCTAGAGGTAGGTTCCTTTGATTAGGCCTAGGAATCCTTGGTTGGTGAATGACATGATATATAGTAAATCCTGGAGGGTAGAGTCTTGATTAGGCATATGGATTATTGATCGTTGTATGGCGGGATGTATAATAAAGACTAGAGACTAGGAGATAGGAAAATTCCTCATGGTGTAGGTGGAGAAATCTGGTGGCTTCCATGTTTGTTTAGGGCCTAGTGATCCAATGGGTATTTCGGTAAAGCTTGGTTCTATTGATGAGGGTGAGGTGGTGTAGCCTCGGGAAGCCTTGGTTGATTTTGGTTATGAGTCCCAAATCCATGCTTGGAATATGGCACGAGGGTGATTGGTTGGAAGAAAGATTTGGTTAAGCCAATCTATGGTCGAGTGGTTCGTGGAAGTCCCATATCGGGTTGGATTTTGCACTAATTGTTAAGAAATATTTTCCTTGGTATTTCATGTGTAAATGTATTGGTTTATATGTGGAATTTATAGTTATTGTACCCTTGTTATTTATGTTGATTAGATGTTGGTTAAGAGTATGTTTTATGACATTGATAATGTATGAATCTCATCATTTTTTGATTTGCAAATGAATGATCAATGAATATATGACTTAATAGATGATAATGCAGCTAATGCGACAAGGCATCAATACTTCTTAGTGATTCTCAGATAAGTATCAAATCCCTATTTTTATATATATTGTTATGACCTGTAGAATACATATTTGTGACATGTTTGATAAAATGCATGTCATGGCTAGTAGGAGTCATTTCAAGTATTTGCATTAGTATCATTGTTTCAAGGTTATATATCATTTCTAGAAGTTTCATGGAGTTTTGGGTAGTGGCATGAGCCCTGGCCCTCAAAAAGTGGCATAGAATCTAGTCTTGCGGGCTCAAAACTAGTTGAAAAATACCCGAGTCGCTTGCATGTCCTAGTTGTGAGAACGATTGGAGGGTCCCTGTCACATGCATGCTCATCTCATGGGAGCGACTGAGCCTCTAGGTTAGTAAAATGCTAAGTTGTCTCAGGGGTTGGTCGCCTGGAAAGGTTGGTTGGTTCCTGGAGGTTTTGTAGCATGTGTGGAAGGCTAGTTTGGTTTACCCCAATGAACCGGTTAAGTTGGATAAATGTGGGAAGATGGTGTTACACTCTCCGTCCACTGAAAAATGACATAGCTTATATAAAAAACCTTTGGCGAAATAAAAAAATCCCCACCCATTGGGTGGTTGGCTAGAAGACTAAGTTTAAGTCTTGGGTGGTTGGACCGATCAGGGTTTCAAAATCTATTGACCCTGTCCAACACATGTTTTAATACATAAAACAATTCGGTCTGTTGACATAATTATTGTGACTGATATATAACATCCATTGTTAAAAATACATTACAATTTGCTTTATATATATGGTATTGAATAACCATATATATTATCCTCGGTTATAACATGCCATTGTTAATATATAACGAACCTCCAATTGGATTCGTGACCATATTTATATGGTTCATTATAATTTTGTTATATATATATATGGTTTTTGGTATATATTTGGGCGTTATATCTATCTATCTATCTATATATATTATATATATATTATATATAGTTTCTTTGTCTTTTGTAGGATCAAAGGAGCCAATGAATGGTTGTCATAGGTCAGTGACTACTAGCCAATAGTTGGTTCCCATGTAAGTTGTGGGTCCCATGTGGCATGTCGTAGGCCCCCATTTTCCAGCGTGTCTTATCAACTTCAAACAACGATAAGTTGATCATATGAACTCAGATTTGAGTGTCGTTTGCGTCACTGGAATCGTAACGACAAACAATTCAACTTGGTGTCAATATTATTAAGATTCGAGGACTTCGAAACTTAAGCCTATAGGGAGCCACCCGGATCACATGTCTCTTGGTATGTTGGGTATAAAATACACTTGAACTTTTTCATTTTACATACACACTTATCACTTACACATCTCTATCTTACACACATTGTGATATCTACTTTATTTTCATGGTTATTAGTTGAATTTCGAAGTGTGATTGCTTGTAATATATATTCACAAGTAATTATCATAGTTCAAAAATAAAGTACTTGTCTCAATTGTATTGAAAAATCAACACTAAGCAGCAACATTGCATATTACGCTTGTTTATTTTATTATGTAGAGTAAATGATTACATAAATTAATACACAATGCAAGTAAAATTAACTTGAATGATAATTTCAAAGAAGACAAAGTTGAGAGTGAGCACATAAATGATGAAGTAATTTTATTTTTAGAAAAACCCTTAGATAGGGTACAATTTATAGAATTGTAATAGTAAAATCAAACCAAGATGGAATACAATAATTTTTTTTATGAATGTTAGAAAATCCAAAGAATGGACTCACAAGTAACAATGACACCCTATTTGGGACATTTATGAAATCATATGCAAACAAGGCCTTAGACTCAACTTGGGCATTTCAAACACTACACACAAGCTCTAGTAAAACAATATAGGTGAATAACCTTATGCCTCAAGATAAGTGAAAGGAATCTTAAGTAATAAATCCCACTAGAAAAATCGATGAGTAATATGTACAACTATGACTAATTAATTTTTAAACCTTTATAGTAAAGGAAATCATTAATATGGAATACCAATACCTTGAATCAAAAGATTCTCATCCAATAAAGCAATTCAAGAAAAAGCTACATGTTATCACAAACAACTATAAAATTTGTTGAATATAGAGTCAAATTGAATGAATTAAATTCATGAATTTTCTTAGCAAATCTGTGTGCTTTTTACTAAGTCATCGCTTTTGCAATGAAAAGCATCTACATAAGTACAATGCATATTATATCAATCCAACGAATTGAAAACTAGCATGGACTCACAAAGATACCATCCGAGGTTGTTCATTACCACTATTTGTTTAGTGATAATATTAATTACATTCGTTTGTTTTCTGAATAAGTGAAGAGGTTATACAGCCCAGAGAATTTCTTTTAAAGAAAATTGAAAACTCATACAGAGATGAATTAAATTATTTAAAGAAATAAATTAATTGTTACTTCTCATATAAACTGGCCGGTTTACTCTTCATTAGTTCCTCATCTCTTAAGACTCTAGGGGTCCTTTCTTAATGCTGACAGAGGTCTCCAGGAGATATCAAATGATTATAAAAAGTTATACTCAACTTACCAACAATCTGTTTTCAAGATTTTAATGATATTATATACTGTTTTTCTCATAAGCAAAGAGACTGTCCAAAGTAAAACTACTTTTCTGTAATAATTACATATTATAACAACATTTCCCAGACTCCATAAGTAAATTACCCTTTAATACAACTAATTATATTTACAAATATTAATAATAAATATATTATGATAAATTATAACAAACTATATAAAAATAATATTACAATACAATCAATAACAATCTGCATGAAATATAATCAATTTTGGACCTGGCAATTAGAAGTTGCTTCTTTCAAATGGATGTGGCTACTGCCCGTTGGAGTTGGGACTCTATGCAAAAAGTTTCAGTGAAATCCCCTGCCAATAACGTATTGCTAAATTAGTGACCTTTGCCATCTTTGTTTTCAACATTAAATCCTTGTTTGAGTCGTAGCTGTAACTGCTCCAACACTCCTCCAACCCACTTTAATTTGGGACACCCTGCAATATAAAGCTTCTTCAATGACATTACATGTTCCACACCAGAAAGCTCTTGTATCTCATGACATTTACGAACACGTAGTTCTTTGAGCTTTGTGAGCTTCCCCAACCCTTGTATACTCTTTATCTCGTCACAGCCTACAACCCACAACTGCTTTAAAGATATCAAGGGTTCAAAACTCGGCAGGTCTTTCACTTTATCACATTGGATGATGTCGAGAAACTCAAGCTTTCCCAAACCAGTAAATCCGCTTATTTGCCTCAATTCTGAACAACACTGTAAAGTCAGAGTTTGAAGATTGGGGCAAATGCCCACCGGAAAGCCTACCTCCAAAATTTTTGTCCCTGACATCCATAACTCCCGAAGACCAATCATGCAATTGTCATCGGTGGATGACAATTTATCCAATTGTATTTCCCCCGTTTCTCCTTCAACCCTCCTGAATGGAAGTTCCAGCAACGGACATTTATCTACACTTCAAATCTCCAGAGACTTCATCATAGCGAAATCTCGTGGTAAGTATTCTATCCCACATTTCCATAATTTCAACTTTTTCAACGGACTCGACGGTCCAAAGGAATCTGGCAGGCGTGTCAGTTTCCGTGAACCAGTGACTGACAAATCATCCAAGCTCTTGAGGTAACCGAGACAAGGTGGCAGCTCCTCCAACAAATCCTCTGTGAACAAATTCCCTCCTAATGTCATAACTCTCAAGTTGCAGAGTTCGTCCATACCTCCCGGCAATTCTTTTAAATCTGTTCCCTCCAGTAATAATTCTCCCAAGTGTCGTTGCCGTGCAACTTGGGATGGCAATGCTTTCACCTTCTTACATGATGAAAGATCCAAGAATTCCAGAGTGGTAATGTTTCCAAGTGCTGTATTGGAAATGGTCAAATTGGAGCAATTGCAGAACGATAGATGTTTGAGTCGACTTAAATGCCCAAAACTATCTGGAAGCTTTTGCAAGCTGGAAGCACTTGTCAAATCGATGTGCTCGAGAGTGGTAAGCTTTCCGAAGGAATCAGGCAGCGACATCATTTTCTCACACCCTTTTAACTCCAAGTATCTCAAGGAGCGAAGGTAACAAAATTCTTCGGGCAAACTTTCCAGTGGGATGCCGTGGAAATGTGGACGAGAGATGATAATCTTTTCCAGATGCTCCAGCTGTCCTATGGACTTGGGAAAGGCTGAAAGAGGAGCGATAATATTTAGCTCACGCAGCTTCAGAGGGGCCTGCAATGTTCAAATTTCAGCCATCGGAAATTTTCGCTTACGGATGGAATTTGTAATGAGATTAAGAAAGATCAGTAAACATATAATGAGATTTGAAAGATCAATAAACATACCTGGGATTGACATTTCCACAATATCTCTAATTGCCCCCCTGCTATTTCTAAAACTTTCAAATTCTCCATCGGGATCCAGGAAGGCAGACAAGAGTACGGACACTTATACCATCGGAGCCATATGAGATTTGGTGACCGTGCCCTCCTCATTATGTTTTCTAAATAACCAGCTTCAATTGTAACAAGTTGCAAATTCAGAATACCACCACGGCCGAAATTATTGAATAGATGCCTCCAACAGTTCCCGAATACCTCATCACCCCATCTTCTGTACCATGACATTTCTGAACTCCTCGTGATGAGCGAATCGGAAAAACGATGTGCCCGATTAATCGTCTTGATTCCGTGGACTTCAGTTATTACCTGTTCATTGATCAAAATTAAAAATCACACAGATCTATTTTTATCTTGAATCTATTCGTTTTAAAGCCAAAGACAAAGGTTTAACAGATTGAAGCACTTACAGATGATGATTGCTCCAACCAGTCATCAATGGTGTTGGTCGTGTAAGACCAAAGACGGAGAGGCATGGATACATCCTGCGCAATATTTCTTCCTAGATCTCTAATGTGATCATGCATTTTTATTATTTTTATTTTATTTTCATAATCCACTTCTAGTAGACACTTGTCTTCTAGATTTTGAAGTCCCATCACACCCCATAATTTTATAGCCAAATCTCTGTCTTCTCCTATGAAATAACAAGCAATATCTAAGAATAATCGTTGTTCCTCCTCATGGAGTTTGTCATAACTGATTCTAAGCCTTTGCTGTATTTCCACAGGTAATGTCTTGTGAAATTGATCCAATAGCTCCTCCCAGTACCTTCTGTCATTTCTTCCGCAAACAAGCGCTCCGAATACCTTCAACGATAATGGCAAGCCATCGCACGCCTTTACAAACAGATCTACCAGATCTTCAAATTCTGGTGGTGGGAGCGAGTGATAAAAGGCATATGAGCAGAAGAGTTCTTTGGAGTGTCGTGTATTCAGCCCCCCTAAATTATAAATTGACGACCCTAACACTCCTGAACTTTTGAGGACATGCTTGTCCCTGGAGGTAACCAAAATCAAGCTTTGGGGACTAAGAATATGCTTAATTGGCAATAGCACATCCAGCTGATCGGCACTATCTACATCGTCGAGAACGATAAGAGCGTGACAAGATGAGAGATGCCTTTTAAGTATCCCTATACCCTGAGCAGTATTGTCAATTTTGATATCCATACCTTTCAAGTCCTTAATAAGCTGGCTCTGCACAGAGTTCAGAGACATTCTAGCTGCCTTTTCTCTAACATCAAATATAAAGGAGGATTTATTGTAACATGATCCCATGCAGTTGAAAATTTCTTTGGCCAGTGTCGTTTTGCCTACCCCACCCACACCAACTATTCCAACAATTTCGGTCTTCACCCGCTCCTCCTCATGCTGCGATAGTACTGCTTTTTCAAACTCCTGCAACTTTTCGCCCAAACCCGTTGGATATTTAGCAACATTCAATGGTGTTCTTGGAACCGTTTTCAAAACTTTGTGCAAGACTTTATCCAAGAGTTCGCCCTCGTCCCTGAATAATTGTAATTCAGATAAAAATAAGCAGTGAGAAACGTCTGAGTATCATGACAAAATTGAAAACTAACGCGGACAAGTAAAAAAAGGGAGATGCTTACCCATTAAAAGCTTTCAGATCAAAGCCGCTTATATCCGCCACATCAGAAAGAGCGTTTCTCCATTTTTGGATAGTGTTCGAGTCGTAACGTCTTTTCCTTTCCCCGGTTCGAGGGTCGAATGTTGTTTTCTGTTGGTGCTTCTGCAGTGCTTCAGCGAACTCTCCGTTCTCACCAGAATGCCGGACCACACAAGGTTTCACGTTGAGAAAAACGGGAAGGATGGTAGCCCCTGACTCTTTCATGAGGACGAGTTCATCCAGGCACCAATTGGATTGTGCATAATTCTTGGAAAATATAGCAATGTGGACAGAGGCTACTCGAATAGCGTGGTCTACTTGAGAAAAAATACTCTGACCCTCCTCCAATTCGGGCTTGTCCAGAAAAACTCTTAATCCATGGTCACGAAGCCGTCTGTAGAGATGACTGGCGAACTTGTTCTTAACATCCGGCCCACGATGGTTTATGAACACATCGTAGTCGGAATAAGAAGTCGAGGCACACCAGGAGGCAGCCGAGGAAGAAGCAGCCAAATCGGAAAGGGGACCTGTTGTTAGAGATGTCATTGTTATTGGTATAATACAGATGATGGATGGACTGATAGGCAGAATAATAACAACGATGCAACTTAGCACAGAAAACTGCAAGCAAGAATGCGCCTTATAAAGATGAACTCAACGCGCTTATGTTAAACCCTTGAGGTGAGGGTTTAGCAACAGGCATTAAGCGGTAACGATGACAAACAGATGTACTCGATACACAGAACAATTCTATCCTGTACTTGCTACAAACTTGTATGGTGGATATGGGATATGATTTCATACATTATCCAGATTAGCCGATCGGGATTGCAAATAAGTTCAGCAGTTTGGGATCATGGCTTTCAAACTAACGTGACGTGGTCTGGTTGGGTTGTTGGTATAAAGAGGCCAGATTTGGAATTTCAAAACCAAACACTAACGAATTTGACCGGAGTATAAATCATGAGCAAAGTAATTTTTAAGCTTAGGGTTATCTAACATAAATCGATCTATGGTCCAAATAAACTGTATTCTAAATTCAATATGGAAGCTAAAATCCATGGGTTATCTAACATAAAATCCATTGTCCAGATACAGATGTCTGCAGATTCTCTGTATCTATTTCTTTTGTTCATAAAATCCATTGTCCAGATACAGATGTCTGGAGATTCTCTGTATCTATTTCTTTTGTTCTCCTCTCATAGTCTACATTTTTGTTTTTCTTTTGTTTACCACAATTTTTCAATGCAGTATCTTTATTCAACGCGCACCAAACATTTTCAATACGTCCTAGGGGTACATTTCCAGTCAATACCAACCAAAGCGTTTCAATACTTCAAGGGGCACACCATTCCATTCGACACTAAACACATCGTGTCAACGCTTCAAGATTCAATCCTTGTCACTGTCACTAGGCATTTTGGTAATAAGTGGCAACTAAATAATTCAATCAATCGCTTGTCACATGGCATTTTGGTAATAAGTGACCACTAAATAATTCAAAATCATGTAAACTAGCCATTGTGCCTAAACGTGCACGCAAGGAATGGAATATTTGAAAGATTATCTCGCAGTGTCATATAAACTAGCCATTGTGCCTAAACGTGCATGCAAGGAATGGAATATTTGAAAGATTATCTCGCTACTACGAGAGTCTAGTAATTAATTTAAACAAATTAAGAAATAATAAACACAAAGATATATCAGTTGCATGGAAGTTTTGATATATTAGTTGCATGGAAGTTTTGCACGACAATCTGGTTCATTTTCTTTTACCATTTCAAGCCTGGAATTTATACAAAATATATTTCTATAATCAATCTTGAAAGCCATTCTGCCACTTCAACTGAAAAGTAAGCAAGTTTCAAAGTGTTGGTGTCAATTTGTACCTCTTTACAGGTTCCTCATTTAGTGAACACCTGAGAATGGGTAGCCCGGTGTAAGAGCTAAATGGAGACCTAACCAAGCCTGAGCTCAACCAAAGTGGCCTGAGAGCATTTATAAGTTATGAATCTACTTCTATAATGAATTTGGAGTAAAAATTGGCAAGGAAGATCTCGAAAGCACATTGCTACAGGACTACTAAAGAATTGCTACAAGAGTGGCAGGGTTGCTACAAGAATTGCTACAGGAGTGCTACTCCTCGAGATAACTTGTCAAATGCCCAAGCAAATTAGATGCAAATGAAATGGGATGAGATAACTTATCGAATGCCCAAGCAAATGAGATGGGACAAATTTTGTTAATATAACCTTTATTTGCCTAAAAATGGTTAGATCGGCCTTAATTATGCCTCATTTGGAGGCCTGTCACCTGGGATTGAGATAGGTAGGTGGAACTTGTTTGTTCCTATGTCAAAGGGGCATTGGGCTTCTTCACTGGTCAAATTTTCCTCCCATGCCTCAAAGCATAACTACATTCCTCCAGCCACCATGGCTTCTAAAGCAAGAACAAAATGGTGGACTAATACACTATTCAATTCTATTAATATCCCACCATTAATGATGAAAGAAAGAACAAAGGGAAATAATATAAGCAAATCTTGGTTAATAATCAAGAAGAATTTGTATATGAGGACAAGAGCTAGAATCTGAAATTTAGATCTACAGATATTTGATCTTCATCTGACCTCAAATTTCAATTTTATTTGGTTGTAGGATGGACATCAAATTGAAGTTATTGGAATCAAAGAACAAAGCTCGAGACAGTGTCGCCGTTGATTTTGTCTTTCTCCTTGCCATCAGTCTGGGTTTCCTGGGCATTGGCGGGCACACTAAGATATTCAGTATTATGTGCTTCTCAAACTTGGATGTCTCGCATCCTTTGTCGCCATTGCTTAAATTCTTGGAATCAACAATGGTATCGAAATTCTCGGTTGACAAATACAATCCAAGAGCCTCAACATTCACATGCTCACTCGGCAAAGCCAAATTGACCCCACCTTCGATGTTAGGCATCGTGTCATCCTTGAATTCCAAGAGTCTCTCGTTACGCACAAGATGACGAGGCCAAGGCATGGAGATGGGCTACATTTAGGCGAAAATATGACGTTTTCAGAATGAAGACCCACATCTGAGGCCTTCATCTTTTAGACAGAGTTTTGATTCGCACACATTTTGCCCATAGATTTCTCACAATTAAAACCACCTTCATATAAAATGTGCCAAGAAGCACAGGAAAGAAGCAGAAGAAACATTTGTTTATGTGCGTCAAAAATCAAAACCATTGTGCTTTTCCATGTTGTAAAAAATTGGTAGGCAAAAGAAAACGAAAACGAGCTTCCATGATATCTATCTAAAAAACCCCATCATAAAAACACCTTCTATGTAAATATATACTTAAAATAATAACCAAAATCTCTCTAAAAATTAATTTCCAAATTCCAACTCTCACGGAATTCAACATCTTCTTATAAGGTCTAAAATGTCAAATGCCAACCTAATTGGGAAGTGATTTTCAAACTTATTTGCCTTGAAATGAAATGGGTAGGGCCACATAAATAACCATTCCACCTCGTTCACACATTATATTATAAATGACAACCCTACCTCACGACATAAAAGTCAACGAAATTACTAATAATGAATTAACTTTAAATCATCTCAAGTCATGAAATATCTAAATTGACCAACTCATTTCTATATAGAGTCGTAATGAAGATAACAGATGATATGTGGTCATGATCACCTTCATAGTCGATATGAAGTCATGATCACCTCCATATGAAGCGACAATGTTACGATTAAATATTATTTTATGGAGAATGTGATTTAAATTAAATTTAAATTACTAACTTTAGAAAATTTAAACTTCTTTAAATATCCCATATAAAGTTGTAATGTTATACTCAAAAGTTATTTTATGGAAAATGTGATTATATGGTGCAGTCCACAAGTAACCATCTCACTCTATATAATAAAAAAATGTGATTATATATTGGTGCTTACATTGTTTTTATTGCCCACCAATATGGGAGGAGGTCATGAATTTTAAATCACGAATTTTAGAGGTTTTGGACTTTAGATCATCTAAACTTATGAAGTATTTAAATTGACCACTGCAGCTACTTATAACACTTTTAGGTAAAGTCACAATGTTATTATTCAAAAATAATTTCATAAAAAATGTGATTATATATTGTTATTCATATTTTCATTTTTCTTGACAATTAGCATGGAACGAGGGAATGGATTTTAAAGTATGACCTCTAGAGGACTTGAGGACTTGAAATTTAGATCATTCAAAGTCGTGAAGTATCTAGAGAAGGGTGGTAATATCAATTCACCTATAAGCTTAAGTCGTAAAAATGCTTGAATTTTTGGCAAGTTTATCTAGTACTTAAGGTTTTCCCTTAAATTCGGTCACCTCTATTCAATACCAAAAATGATTGCTCTTTAAGTTACTATCCATCAAACTCTATATCTCAACAAAAAAAGTTGAAGCAAAGTTTCCACGTGTATTGAGATATCTTTATATTAACCCTAATTTGGAGAAGGATTAAAAATCTATTAATTGTAAGTTGTTATGAGTGTGCACATTATACAAGCTATTTATCTTAATTAATTAATTTTATTTTTATTTTTAAATTCCAAGGAAACCTTTGTGGAAAACCTTTTGACTACTTCCCGATGATCCATGGATGGTAAACAAGGTAAATCGTCAGCCTTGATTAAGGAGCCTAATCCTAAGTTAATCAAGAGGGTTGAACTCGTGACACCCCCAACTTTAGGGGAGAAATAATTGGGCTCATTCATAGCTCATGACCACTTCAGTTAACCCTTAGGGCTAACCTAATTAGTTATACTTGTTGGGCTTAAGGCACTTGATAATCACTTCAAATACCAAAAATCCAAATACAAAATCGACTAGACATATAATTAGACTAGAAAATAATTAACATAAACCTTTACATGCACACAAAAGAACTTAAAATTGAAAAATAAACAATGGCACACGATGAAGATTCACATAATACACACAGATTTTACCCTAGAAACTTTTAACAAGGAAAATGAGCCAACATTTGAGCTTCATAGCTCTCATATTCTCAAATGAATATTACAACCAATTTACAATGAACATCCAACGTGCTACATACCTAAGACAAATGCGTGCATACATCATTTGACCTTTATTGATCACGAATAAATCATCATCTCATCAACCTTACATCATGCTCTTTTTATAGGCACGTAAAAGCCTAATTCAAAAGTTCTCGAGTCAACACAGGTTACCCAGGACATGAAAATACATTGATAGTGGTGAAGAAGTTTTATTATTGGCCAAATCTGAAGATATGTGGTGGAGTTTGTGGCTAGATGTTTGGATTTTCAACAGGTAAAAACGAAGTGTAAGCATCCAGGTGGTCTACTATGGCTGATTTCAATTACATAGTGGAAATGGGAGGTCATTTCCATGGATTTCATCACAACTTTACCCAGGACATCTAGACAACATGATTCCATCATGGTTGTGGTGGAAAAGTTGACTAACGTAGGGCACTTCATTCCAGTGCAGTCTACTTATTCAACTAGTGATGTAGTAGAAGTGTTCATCAAAGATTTGGTCAAATTGCATGGTGTTCCGAAGAAGATTGTGTTAGACAAGGATGGTAATTTCACTTCCAAGTTTGGAAGGAGTTGTTTGCAGGTTTGGGGATAGAGTTGGCCTTCGGCACAACTTATCATTCGCAGATAGATGGACAGACAGAGAAGGTCAACATGATATTGGAGGACATGCTGAGGATGTATATGATGCATCAGCAAAGGATATGGGAGGAGTACCTTCTGTTGGTTGAGTTTTCTTACAACAATGGGTATTAGGAATCTCTAAGGATGAGTCTGTTTGAGGCACTCTGCAGGCGGAGTTGTAATAATCCTACCAGCTGGAGTGATCCAAAGAATGGGGTGTTGATTGGACCAGATACATTGGCAGATATGGAATAGGAAATGCAGGTAATCAAGAAGAATATGAAAGCAACACACGACAGACAAAAAATTTATGCATATTAGAACAAGTTGTTTAAGGAGTTTCAAGTTGGGGAACAATTGTATTTTATCATCAAGCCGAAGAAGAGCTCCTTGAGGATTGGATCATGTGCCACGCTAGCACCTAGGCTTTGTGGACCTTTCAAAATTATTGAAAGGATAGGACCAATAGCCTATCGACTTGCACTACCTCCAACAGTGAAATTCCATGATGTTTTCCATGTTTCATTGCTTAAGAAGTATGTTAAATATGTTGATCATGTGATTGATTGGTTTGTATTCCAGGTGGATCCAGATGGAGAATTCTAGTCGAAACCTCAATGTATATTGCATAGAAATATGCTCATGCTTTGGAACCAAACAATCAAGCAGGTTAAAGTGTATTAGAAGCATTTTGGGCCTGATGAAGCTACATGGGAGATGGTGGACCAGATGTGGGCCCTTCCTTATTCGCTAGTTGAGTGAATTCTTTTGGTGTTTTGTTGTGATGTTTTGGTATATGTACATATGTATATGGATGTAAATACCACCATGAGATGTGTTATAAAGCTCCAATAAGTGGTATGGGTGTCATGTCATTATGGTTTTCATGTTGTTATGTTTTCATGTTGGTTTGCTTTTCATCAGGTTGATCATTGTAAATACTGCATCAAGCTAACTTAGTTATAAAACTCCATGGGCAGTATGTTTTGCTTTCAACAGTCTTGTTGGTTGTAGGTTTCATTGAACACCAAGGATGGTTTTCCCTAAGGGGGAGGGTTTTATAACAGCCTTGGTGAAAATTCCATGTAAATAAAAGTTAATAAAGGAAAAATAATAACCACAGTTATGGGAAACTTTTTCCTAGCTTAATGTTGGGAAAAACGTCCTAGTGTGGGCGTTCATATGGTTTATTATGGCTAAGGAAATTGGCAAAGGCAATGGAAAAGGCTCTGGAAAGGAAAAATGGGATGTTTTGCAATTTATTTATGAAATAATGGAAATTAGGAGCAAAGGAAGGTGAAAGGTCACAGGTTTCATGTGAGGAGGAAAATGAAGGAAATTAATGGAAATTGAGAAAAATAGAGGCCTCGTTAATAAAAAAGCTTCCGAGGATCAATTTGTAACCTTTTGTCAATTCAACTTTGGAGCTCTCTCTTTATTCTCTCTCTCTCACACTCTTGGACACTTAGAGTTTTCTTAGAGCACTTCATCTTTGGATCAAAGAAAGTAAAGAATGCAAAGGAAAGCAAGGATCAAGCAAGGAAGCGTTGGATCAAGCAACTATAGTGGGATTATTTGCAGGTATTGATTTGCATGTGTGATTTCCTTGCTAGTTTTGGCATGCATGGTTATGCATGTGTGTTCTTGGTTCTCTTTTTGTGATTGGCATGGGTTTTTCCAGGTGTGAAAACGTTCTTCAGCCTTGCCTTTCCATTTTCAGATAACCATGGTGTGATGGGATTCTTATGTTTTGGTTGAGTTGGATTGTCGGATGGATTCGAAATTGAGTGAGGTGATATCTGAAAGAAAGAGCACATGGAATGAAGATCCTTGAATCGAACTATGGATTGTGGTAAAGCCTTGGTCTAGTAACCCTTGAACCGAATTATGGGTTACAGTAAAGATGGATTTTGTGTTACCTTGGTGGGCCTAGGAATCCTTTACAGGTGAATGGCGGGATATACGGTAAATCCTAGAGGTAGGTTCCCTTGATCAGGCCTAGGAATCCTTGGTCGGTGAATGACATGATATATGGTAAATCCTGGAGGGTAGAGTCTTGATTAGGCATAGGGATTCTTGATTGTTGTATGGCAGGATGTAAAATAAAGACTAGAGACTAGGAGATAGGAAAATTCCTCATGGTGTAGGTGGAGAAATCTGGTGGCATCCACGTTTGTTGAGGGCTTAATGATCCAATGGGTATTTCGGTAAAGCCTGGTTCTATTGATGAGGGTGAGGTGGTGTAGCCTCGGGAAGCCTTGAATGATTTTGGTTATGAGTCCCAAATCCATGCTTGGAATATGGCACGAGGGTGATTGGTTGAAAGAAAGATTTGGTTCAGCCAATCTATGGTCGAGTGGTTCGTGGAAGTCCCATACCGGGTAGGATTTTGCACTAATTAATAAGATATATTTTCCTTGGTATTTCATGTGTAAGTGTATTGGTTTATATGTGGAATTTATAGTTATTGTACCCTTGTTATTTCTATTGTTTAAATGTTGGTTATGAGTATGTTTTATGACATTGATGATGTATGAATCTCATCATGTTTTGATTTGCAAATGAATGATCAATGAATATATGACTTTATAAATGATAATGTAGCTAATGCGACAAGGCATCAATGCTTCTTAGCGATTCTCAGATAAGTATCAGACCCCTATGCTTATATATATTGTTATGACCTGTAGAATGCATGTTTGTGACGTGTTTGATAAAATGCATGTCATGGCTAGTAGGGGTCATTTCAAGTATTTGCATTAGTATCATTGTTTCAAGGTTATATATCATTTCTAGAAGTTTCATGGAGTTTTAGGTAGTGGCCTGAGTCCTGGCCCTCGAAAAGTGGCATAGAATCTAGTGTTGCAGGCTCAAAACTAGTTGAAAAATACCCCAGTCGCTTGCATGTCCTGGTTGTGAGAACGATTGGAGGGTCCCAGTCACATGCATGGCCATCTCATGGGAGCGACTGAGGTTCTAGGTCAGTAAAATGCTAAGTTGCCTCAGGGGTTGGTCACCTAGAAAGGTTGGTTAGTTCTTGGAAGTTTTGTAGCATGTGTGGAAGGCCAGTTTGGTTTACCCCAATGAACCGGTTAACTTGGGTAATTGTGGGAGGATGGTGTTACACTCCCCATCCACTGAAAATGGCAAAGCTCATATAAAAAACCTTTGGCGAAATAAAAAAAGCCCCACCCATTGGGTGGTTGGCTGGAAGACTAAGTTTAAGTCTTGGGTCGTTGGACCGATGGAGTTTTCAAAATCCATCAACCCCGTCTAACACATGTTTTAATACATAAAACAATTCAGTCTGTTGACATAATTGTTGTGACCGATATATAACATCCATCGTTAAAAATACATTACAATTTGCTTTATATATATGGTATTAAATAACCATATATATTATCCTTGGTTATAACATGCCATTGTTAATATATAACGAACCTCCAATCGGATTCGTGACCATATTTATATGGTTCATTATAATTTTGTTATATATATATGATGGTTTGTTATATATTTGGGCGTTTTAATTATTAATATATATATATATAATATTATATATATATATGATATACAATATATATATATATATATATATATATATATAATATATATATATATATATATAGTTTCTTTGTCTTTTGTAGGATCAAAGGAGCCAATGAATGGTTGTCATAGGTCAGTGACTACTAGCCAATAGTTGGTTCCCATGTAAGTTGTGGGTCCCATGTGGCATGTCGTAGGCCCCCATTTTCCAGCGTGTCTTATCAACTTCAAACAACGATAAGTTGATCATATGAACTCAGATTTGAGTGTCGTTTGCGTCACTGGAATCGTAACGACAAACAATTCAACTTGGTGTCAATATTATTAAGATTCGAGGACTTCGAAACTTAAGCCTATAGGGAGCCACCCGGATCACATGTCTCTTGGTATGTTGGGTATAAAATACACTTGAACTTTTTCATTTTACATACACACTTATCACTTACACATCTCTATCTTACACACATTGTGATATCTACTTTATTTTCATGGTTATTAGTTGAATTTCGAAGTGTGATTGCTTGTAATATATATTCACAAGTAATTATCATAGTTCAAAAATAAAGTACTTGTCTCAATTGTATTGAAAAATCAACACTAAGCAGCAACATTGCATATTACGCTTGTTTATTTTATTATGTAGAGTAAATGATTACATAAATTAATACACAATGCAAGTAAAATTAACTTGAATGATAATTTCAAAGAAGACAAAGTTGAGAGTGAGCACATAAATGATGAAGTAATTTTATTTTTAGAAAAACCCTTAGATAGGGTACAATTTATAGAATTGTAATAGTAAAATCAAACCAAGATGGAATACAATAATTTTTTTTATGAATGTTAGAAAATCCAAAGAATGGACTCACAAGTAACAATGACACCCTATTTGGGACATTTATGAAATCATATGCAAACAAGGCCTTAGACTCAACTTGGGCATTTCAAACACTACACACAAGCTCTAGTAAAACAATATAGGTGAATAACCTTATGCCTCAAGATAAGTGAAAGGAATCTTAAGTAATAAATCCCACTAGAAAAATCGATGAGTAATATGTACAACTATGACTAATTAATTTTTAAACCTTTATAGTAAAGGAAATCATTAATATGGAATACCAATACCTTGAATCAAAAGATTCTCATCCAATAAAGCAATTCAAGAAAAAGCTACATGTTATCACAAACAACTATAAAATTTGTTGAATATAGAGTCAAATTGAATGAATTAAATTCATGAATTTTCTTAGCAAATCTGTGTGCTTTTTACTAAGTCATCGCTTTTGCAATGAAAAGCATCTACATAAGTACAATGCATATTATATCAATCCAACGAATTGAAAACTAGCATGGACTCACAAAGATACCATCCGAGGTTGTTCATTACCACTATTTGTTTAGTGATAATATTAATTACATTCGTTTGTTTTCTGAATAAGTGAAGAGGTTATACAGCCCAGAGAATTTCTTTTAAAGAAAATTGAAAACTCATACAGAGATGAATTAAATTATTTAAAGAAATAAATTAATTGTTACTTCTCATATAAACTGGCCGGTTTACTCTTCATTAGTTCCTCATCTCTTAAGACTCTAGGGGTCCTTTCTTAATGCTGACAGAGGTCTCCAGGAGATATCAAATGATTATAAAAAGTTATACTCAACTTACCAACAATCTGTTTTCAAGATTTTAATGATATTATATACTGTTTTTCTCATAAGCAAAGAGACTGTCCAAAGTAAAACTACTTTTCTGTAATAATTACATATTATAACAACATTTCCCAGACTCCATAAGTAAATTACCCTTTAATACAACTAATTATATTTACAAATATTAATAATAAATATATTATGATAAATTATAACAAACTATATAAAAATAATATTACAATACAATCAATAACAATCTGCATGAAATATAATCAATTTTGGACCTGGCAATTAGAAGTTGCTTCTTTCAAATGGATGTGGCTACTGCCCGTTGGAGTTGGGACTCTATGCAAAAAGTTTCAGTGAAATCCCCTGCCAATAACGTATTGCTAAATTAGTGACCTTTGCCATCTTTGTTTTCAACATTAAATCCTTGTTTGAGTCGTAGCTGTAACTGCTCCAACACTCCTCCAACCCACTTTAATTTGGGACACCCTGCAATATAAAGCTTCTTCAATGACATTACATGTTCCACACCAGAAAGCTCTTGTATCTCATGACATTTACGAACACGTAGTTCTTTGAGCTTTGTGAGCTTCCCCAACCCTTGTATACTCTTTATCTCGTCACAGCCTACAACCCACAACTGCTTTAAAGATATCAAGGGTTCAAAACTCGGCAGGTCTTTCACTTTATCACATTGGATGATGTCGAGAAACTCAAGCTTTCCCAAACCAGTAAATCCGCTTATTTGCCTCAATTCTGAACAACACTGTAAAGTCAGAGTTTGAAGATTGGGGCAAATGCCCACCGGAAAGCCTACCTCCAATATTTTTGTCCCTGACATCCATAACTCCCGAAGACCAATCATGCAATTGTCATCGGTGGATGACAATTTATCCAATTGTATTTCCCCTGTTTCTCCTTCAACCCTCCTGAATGGAAGTTCCAGCAACGGACATTTATCTACACTTAAAATCTCCAGAGACTTCATCATAGCGAAATCTCGTGGTAAGTATTCTATCCCACATTTCCATAATTTCAACTTTTTCAACGGACTCGACGGTCCAAAGGAATCTGGCAGGCGTGTCAGTTTCCGTGAACCAGTGACTGACAAATCATCCAAGCTCTTGAGGTAACCGAGACAAGGTGGCAGCTCCTCCAACAAATCCTCTGTGAACAAATTCCCTCCTAATGTCATAACTCTCAAGTTGCAGAGTTCGTCCATACCTCCCGGCAATTCTTTTAAATCTGTTCCCTCCAGTAATAATTCTCCCAAGTGTCGTTGCCGTGCAACTTGGGATGGCAATGCTTTCACCTTCTTACATGATGAAAGATCCAAGAGTTCCAGAGTGGTAATGTTTCCAAGTGCTGTATTGGAAATGGTCAAATTGGAGCAATTGCAGAACGATAGATGTTTGAGTCGATTTAAATGCCCAAAACTATCTGGAAGCTTTTTCAAGCTGGAAGCACTTGTCAAATCGATGTGCTCGAGAGTGGTAAGCTTTCCGAAGGAATCAGGCAGCGACATCATTTTCTCACACCCTTTTAACTCCAAGTATCTCAAGGAGCGAAGGTAACAAAATTCTTCGGGCAAACTTTCCAGTGGGATGCCGTGGAAATGTGGACGAGAGATGATAATCTTTTCCAGATGCTCCAGCTGTCCTATGGACTTGGGAAAGGCTGAAAGAGGAGCGATAATATTTAGCTCACGCAGCTTCAGAGGGGCCTGCAATGTTCAAATTTCAGCCATCGGAAATTTTCGCTTACTGATGGAATTTGTAATGAGATTAAGAAAGACCAATAAACATATAATGAGATTTGAAAGATCAATAAACATACCTGGGATTGACATTTCCACAATATCTCTAATTGCCCCCCTGCTATTTCTAAAACTTTCAAATTCTCCATCGGGATCCAGGAAGGCAGACAAGAGTACGGAGACTTATACCATCGCAGCCATATGAGATTTGGTGACCGTGCCCTCCTCATTATGTTTTCTAAATAACCAGCTTCAATTGTAACAAGTTGCAAATTCAGAATACCACCACGGCCGAAATTATTGAATAGATGCCTCCAACAGTTCCCGAATACCTCATCACCCCATCTTCTGTACCATGACATTTCTGAACTCCTCGTGATGAGCGAATCGGAAAAACGATGTGCCCGATTAATCGTCTTGATTCCGTGGACTTCAGTTATTACCTGTTCATTGATCAAAATTAAAAATCACACAGATCTATTTTTATCTTGAATCTGTTCGTTTTAAAGCCAAAGACAAAGGTTTAACAGATTGAAGCACTTACAGATGATGATTGCTCCAACCAGTCATCAATGGTGTTGGTCGTGTAAGACCAAAGACGGAGAGGCATGGATACATCCTGCGCAATATTTCTTCCTAGATCTCTAATGTGATCATGCATTTTTATTATTTTTATCTTATTTCCATAATCCACTTCTAGTAGACACTTGTCTTCTAGATTTTGAAGTCCCATCACACCCCATAATTTTATAGTCAAATCTCTGTCTTCTCCTATGAAATAACAAGCAATATCTAAGAATAATCGTTGTTCCTCCTCATGGAGTTTGTCATAACTGATTCTAAGCCTTTGCTGTATTTCCACAGGTAATGTCTTGTGAAGTTGATCCAATAGCTCCTCCCAGTACCTTCTGTCATTTCTTCCGCAAACAAGCGCTCCGAATACCTTCAACGATAATGGCAAGCCATCGCACGCCTTTACAAACAGATCTACCAGATCTTCAAATTCTGGTGGTGGGAGTGAGTGATAAAAGGCATATGAGCAGAAGAGTTCTTTGGAGTGTCGTGTATTCAGCCCCCCTAAATTATAAATTGACGACCCTAACACTCCTGAACTTTTGAGGACATGCTTGTCCCTGGAGGTAACCAAAATCAAGCTTTGGGGACTAAGAATATGCTTAATTGGCAATAGCACATCCAGCTGATCGGCACTATCTACATCGTCGAGAACGATAAGAGCGTGACAAGATGAGAGATGCCTTTTAAGTATCCCTATACCCTGGGCAGTATTGTCAATTTTGATATCCATACCTTTCAAGTCCTTAATAAGCTGGCTCTGCACAGAGTTCAGAGACATTCTAGCTGCCTTTTCTCTAACATCAAATATAAAGGAGGATTTATTGTAACATGATCCCGTGCAGTTGAAAATTTCTTTGGCCAGTGTCGTTTTGCCTACCCCACCCACACCAACTATTCCAACAATTTCGGTCTTCACCCGCTCCTCCTCATGCTGCGATAGCACTGCTTTTTCAAACTCCTGCAACTTTTCGCCCAAACCAGTTGGATATTTAGCAACATCCAATGGTGTTCTTGGAACCGTTTTCAAAACTTTGTGCAACACTTTATCCAAGAGTTCGCCCTCGTCCCTGAATAATTGTAATTCAGATAAAAATAAGCAGTGAGAAACGTCTGAGTATCATGACAAAATTGAAAACTAATGCGGACAAGTAAAAAAAGGGAGATGCTCACCCATTAAAAGCTTTCAGATCAAAGCCGCTTATATCCGCCACATCAGAAAGAGCGTTTCTCCATTTTTGGATAGTGTCCGAGTCGTAACGTCTTTTCCTTTCCCCGGTTCGAGGGTCGAATGTTGTTTTCTCTTCGTGCTTCTGCAGTGCTTCAGCGAACTCTCCGTTCCCACCAGAATGCCGGACCACACAAGGTTTCACGTTGAGAAAAACGGGAAGGATGGTAGCCCCTGACTCTTTCATGAGGACGAGTTCATCCAGGCACCAACTGGATTGTGCATAATTGTTGGAAAATATAGCAATGTGGACAGAGGCTACTCGAATAGCGTGGTCTACTTGAGAAAAAATACTCTGACCCTCCTCCAATTCGGGTTTGTCCAGAAAAACTCTTAATCCATGGTCACGAAGCCTTCTGTAGAGATGACTGGCGAACGTGTTTTTAACATCCGGCCCACGATGGTTTATGAACACATCGTAGTCGGAATAAGAAGTCGAGGCACACCAGGAGGCAGCCAAATCGGAAAGGGGACCTGTTGTTAGAGATGTCATTGTTATTGGTATAATACAGATGATGGATGGACTGATAGGCAGAATAATAACAACGATGCAACTTAGCACAGAAAACTGCAAGCAAGAATGCACCTTATAAAGATGAACTCAACGCGCTTATGTTAAACCCTTGAGGTGAGGGTTTAGCAACAGGCATTAAGCGGTAACGATGACAAACAGATGTACTCGATACACAGAACAATTCTATCCTGTACTTGCTACAAACTTGTATGGTGGATATGGGATATGATTTCATACATTATCCAGATTACCCGATCGGGATTGCAAATAAGTTCAGCAGTTTGGGATCATGGCTTTCAAACTAACATGACGTGGTCTGGTTGGGTTGTTGGTATAAAGACGCCAGATTTGGAATTTCAAAACCAAACACTAACGAATTTGACCCGAGTATAAATCATGTGCAAAGTAATTTTTAAGCTTAGGGTTATCTAACATAAATCGATCTATGGTCCAAATAAACTGTATTCTAAATTCAATATGGAAGCTAAAATCCATGGGTTATCTAACATAAAATCCATTGTGCAAATACAGATGTCTGGAGATTCTCTGTATCTATTTCTTTTGTTCTCCTCTCATAGTCTACATTTTTGTTTTTCTTTTGTTTACCGCAATTTTTCAATGCGTCTAAGGGGCGCATTTTTATTCAACACCAACCATAATATTTTCATGCAGTATCTTTATTCAACGCGCACCAAACATTTTCAATACGTCCAAGGGGTACATTTCCAGTCAATACCAACCAAAGCGTTTCAATACTTCACGGGGCACTATTCTATTCGACACTAAACACATTGTGTCAACGCTTCAAGATTCAATCCTTGTCACTAGGCATTTTGGTAATAAGTGGCAACTAAATAATCCAATCAATCGCTTGTCACATGGCATTTTGGTAATAAGTGACCACTAAATAATTCAAATCATGTAAACTAGCCATTGTGCCTAAACCTGCACGCAAGGAATGGAATATTTGAAAGATTATCTCGCAGTGTCATGCAAACTAGCCATTGTGCCGAAACTTGCACGCAAGGAATGGAATATTTGAAAGATTATCTCGCTACTACGAGAGTCTAGTAATTAATTTAAACAAATTAAGAAATAATAAACACAAAGATATATCAGTGGCAGGGAAGTTTTGATATATTAGTGGCATGGAAGTTTTGCATGACAATCTGGTTCATTTTCTTTTACCATCTCAAGCCTGGAATTTATACAAAATAAATCTTTATAATCAATTTTGAAAGCCATTCTGCCACTTCAACTGAAAAGTAAGCAAGTTTCAGAGTGTTGGTGTCAATTTGTATCTCTTTGCAGAGCTCTTTTTTAGTGAACACTTGGGAATGGGTAACTCAGTGTAAGAGCTAAATAGAGACCTAACCAAGCTGGAGCTCAACCAAAGTGGCTTGAGAGCATTTATAAGTTATGAATCTACTTTTATAATGAATTTGGAGTAAATTTTGGCAAGGAAGATCTCGAAAGCACATTGCTACAGGACTACTACAGAATTGCTACAGGAGTGGCAGGATTGCTACAAGAGTGCTACTCCTCGAGATAACTTGTCAAATGCCCAAGCAAATGAAATGGGGCAAGATAACTTGTCGAATGCTCAAGCAAATCAGATGCAAATGAGATGGGACAAATTTTGTTAATATAACCTTTATTTGCCTAAAAATGGTTAGATCGACCTTAATTATGCCTCATTTGGAGGCCTGTCACCCGGGATTGAGATAGGTAGTTGGAGCTTATTTGTTCGTATGTCAAAGGGGCATTGGGCTTCTTCAGTGGTCAAAGTTTCCTCCCATGCCTCGAAGCATAACTGCATTCCTCCAGCCACCATGGCTTCTAAAGCAAGAACAAAATGGTGGACTAATACACTATTCAATTCTATTAATATCCCACCATTAATGACGAAAGAAAGAACAAAGGGAAATAGTATAAGCAAATCTTGGTTAATAATCAAGAAGAATCTGTATATGAGGACAAGAGCTAGAATCTGAAATTTAGATCTACAGACATTTGATCTTCATCTGACCTCAAATTTCAATTTTATTTGGTTGTAGGATGGACATCAAATTGAAGTTACTGGAATCAAAGAACAAAGCTCGAGACAGTGTCGCCGTCGATTCCGTCTTTCTCCTTGCCATCAGTCCGGGTTTCCTGGGCATTGGCGGGCACACTAAGATATTCAGTATTATGTGCTTCTCAAACTTGGATGTCTCACATCCTTTGTCGCCATTGGTTAAATTCTTGGAATCAACAATGGTATCGAATTTCTCAGTTGACAAATACAATCCAAGAGCCCCAACATTCACATGCTCACTCGGCAAAGCCAAATCAACCCCACCTTTAATGTTAGGCATCGCGTCATCCTTGAATTCCAAAAGTCTCTCGTTACGCACAGGATGACGAGGCCAAGGCATGGAGATGGGCTTCATTTAGGCAGAAATCTGACGTTTTCAGAATGAAGACCCACATAAGAGGCCTTGCTCTTTCAGGCAGAGTTTTGATTTGCACACATTTTGCCAATAGATTTCTCACAATTAAAACCACCTTCATATAAAGTGTGTCAAGAAGCACGGGAAAGAAGCAGAAGAAACATTTGATTATGTGCGTCAAAAATCAAAACCATTGTGCTTTTCCATCATGTAAAAAATTGGTAGGCGAAGAAAGACGAAAACAAATTTCCTTGATTCATTGTATTTGTCTAAAAGAACCCATCATAAAAATACCTTTTATATAAATATATACTTAAAATAATAACCAAAATCTCTCTAAAAATTAATTTCCAAATTCCAACTCTCACGGAATTCAACATCTTCTTATAAGGTCTAAAATGTCAAATGCCAACCTAATTGGGAAGTGATTTTCAAACTTATTTGCCTTTGAAATGAAATGGGTAGGGCCACATAAATAACCATTCCACCTCGTTCACACATTATATTATAAATGACAACCCTACCTCACGACATAAAAGTCAACGAAATTACTAATAATGAATTAACTTTAAATCATCTCAAGTCATGAAATATCTAAATTGACCAACTCATTTCTATATAGAGTCGTAATGAAGATAACAGATGATATGTGGTCATGATCACCTTCATAGTCGATATGAAGTCATGATCACCTCCATATGAAGCGACAATGTTACGATTAAATATTATTTTATGGAGAATGTGATTTAAATTAAATTTAAATTACTAACTTTAGAAAATTTAAACTTCTTTAAATATCCCATATAAAGTTGTAATGTTATACTCAAAAGTTATTTTATGGAAAATGTGATTATATGGTGCAGTCCACAAGTAACCATCTCACTCTATATAATAAAAAAATGTGATTATATATTGGTGCTTACATTGTTTTTATTGCCCACCAATATGGGAGGAGGTCATGAATTTTAAATCACGAATTTTAGAGGTTTTGGACTTTAGATCATTTAAACTTATGAAGTATTTAAATTGACCACTGTAGTTACTTATAACACTTTTAGGTAAAGTCACAATGTTATTATTCAAAAATAATTTCATAAAAAATGTGATTATATATTGTTATTCATATTTTCATTTTTCTTGACAATTAGCATGGAACGAGGGAATGGATTTTAAAGTATGATCTCTAGAGGACTTGAGGACTTGAAATTTAGATCATTCAAAGTCGTGAAGTATCTAGAGAAGGGTGGTAATATCAATTCACCTATAAGCTTAAGTCGTAAAAATGCTTGAATTTTTGGCAAGTTTATCTAGTACTTAAGGTTTTCCCTTAAATTCGGTCACCTTTATTCAATACCAAAAATGATTGCTCTTTAAGTTACTATCCATCAAACTCTATATCTCAGCAAAAAAAGTTGAAGCAAAGTTTCCACGTATATTGGGATATCTTTATATTAACCCTAATTTGGAGAAGGATTAAAAATCTATCAATTGTAAGTTGTTATGAGTGTGCACATTATACAAGCTATTTATCTTAATTAATTATTTTTATTTTTATTTTTAAATTCCAAGGAAACCTTTGTGGAAAACCTTTTGACTACTTCTTGATGATCCATGGATGGTAAACAAGGTAAATCGTCAGCCTTGATTAAGGAGCCTAATCCTCAGTCAATCAAGAAGGTTGAACTCGTGACACCCCCAACTTTAGGGGATAAAAAATTGGGCTCATTCATAGCTCATGACCACTTCAGTTAACCCTTAGGGCTAACCTAATTAGTTATATTTGTTGGGCTTAAGGCACTTGATAAGCACTTCAAATACCAAAAATCCAAATACAAAATCGACTAGACATATAATTAGACTAGAAACTCAATTAACATAAACCTTTACATGCACATGAAAGAACTTAAAGAATGAAAAATAAACAATGTCACACCATGAAGATTCACATAATACACAAAGATTTTACCCTAGAAACCTTTAACAAGGAAAATGAGCCAACATTTGAGCTTCATAGCTCTTATATTCTCAAATGAATATTACAACCAATTTATAATGAACATCCACCGTGCTACATACCTAAGACAAATGCACACATACATCACTTGACCTTTATTGATCATGAATAAATCATCATCTCATCAACCTTACATCATGCTCTTTTTATAGGCACATAAAAGCCTAATTCGAAAGTTCTCGAGTCAACACAGATTGTTGAAGATCATTTGTTAAGATCCAAGGAATCTTGGGCTTCCTAACTAATTTCAATTGTAGTTGATTCTCCCTTCAACCGCTAGTCTTAGTTGACTACTATGTGTTATGCTCAATTGTTGACCACTTTCACTGCTCACTTGATTATAGAATTTTTATTGATTATTCAACTACCATTTGACTATTGGAAACTTAACTAAATTGATTCACCCCTCCCCCCCAGTTTAGTAAAGTTTCCAACAATTAGTATCAGAGTTGGTTCCTTTTGTATCAGCTTAACAATTTGAAGGTAGACCTAGTTGAATCATGGACTATTAAAGTGTACTTGTGCTTAATATTGCAAACTTTCAAGAATGGAGAGAGCAGGTAAAAGCAAATGATAGCTTCTGGAATTGTTGTATGGAAGTTAGTTTGTGAAGGATATAGTAAAGATTCCCCATCTACACAAGAACAACAAGGGAATGCTCATACAAAATGTGCAATTTATAATAATTTTCATAATCAGGATCTTGAGACGACGATAGATCTAAAATATGAAAAAGAAATATGGGATAGGTTGCAACTCATGCATGAAGGTGATACTAGTAGCAGTAATTTCAAAAAGGAAAAGAAAAAGAGGAAGAAGAAAAAGGCCTCTCAGAGAGAAAGTGTTCAATCTAGTAAGACATGTTCTGCTAGTGTGAATGTACCTTATTTTTATGAGGAAAATACATATGAAAACTAAACTAATTTTGACTCATCTTGGTTGCAACTTGAAGGACATGCAAGTGAAAACAAAGACCAAAAGAAATTGTTGTAAATTTTTGATGAAAGAGAGCATGAGTACAAGGAAGAAATTAATAGCATGAGGACAAAGTTGGAAGAAACTAGAAAAATTAAAGAGGTGATGAGTAGCTGACTAAGGGAGAGAGACCTACAATGTGAAAGAATAGAAACTAAGATTATTTAAGCTAGAAGTGAGTTAGATGAAAAGAAAAAATTGTATAAAAAGCTAGAAGAGGAGGTTGTCTCCATGAAGAATGTTTGAAAAGAGCAGTAACTCAAATACAATCATGGAAGAAAATAAAGCAACTCCAAAAAGGCATATAGAAGAAGGTACCAACAACATGATTAGTAAGGGAATAAGTAAAGGCAAGCAGAAAAATCATCAACAAAAGAATGAGTTGAAGAAAATACAATCTGCTCCTAGAGATGAGGTTAAGAAACCTACAAGAATTCAAAGGAGGAATAATGTCATGTGCTTTCATTAAGATAAAATTGGGCATATAGTAGTTGACTGTAGGAGAAGTCAAACCAACGATTATCAACATAAGATGCAACAAAAATTGAAGCTACAACAAGCAAACAATCAAAGAACATTCCCTACAAAAAGGTCATCATCAACTAGGTACATAAATCATTTCTATGGCTACTATTATTTGTGCTATGGTTTTGGACATAAAGCTATTCTTAGTCAAACAATATGTTAGGTATGTAGCAACCTTGGCCACATGGAAAAACATTGAAAGTTGCCATGTACCCTAAAGAAGTCTAGACAGGAGAAGGAGGCCACTCAAAGCAGACCGTATAATAAGCTAGAAGGGAATGAAAACTACTAAATTCTGGGAAAAGAAGAAAGAACAACTAGTGATTTCAGTAAAGAATTTAAGTTAACTTGGCCTTAGGGGGAGCTACTTATGAAAGCAAAGATGTATCTTGTTAATGGCTATGTTTGAGCAGAAACATCTTGGGGGAAGAGCAACCCCAATAATGTTTATTGAATACATGCCAAGTTGATAGATGTGATTCATAGATTGTGGGGTTTGTAAATAGGATTCCATTGTGAGACAGTAGAAAAATGAACAAACAATAAAGTCAAAATATTTGAAGGAAAGAGCCGTATTAGAGTGATCTAATAATCACCCTATGAGTGATCTCAGTGAAGAATTATTAAATGGAGGCATTGCAGACTCATGTGCTAGTGTGTGTGTCTAGGTTATTTAAGCAACAGATCGATCAGATTGCAAATACATAGACACTTGAAATGGAAGACAACAGAGAAACACAATAAGCAAATATAAGAACACAAGAAAATAATAAGGAGTTCACCCTATCCTCCAGGGCTACATCTCTGGTCCAGCTTTCAGTGGTGGACCATTGAAACGTGGCCAGGCCTTGCGTGGATTGGTATACTGTGCCTTTCATTTTCATTGCTTTTGAATTTACGTAGAACGCATTTCCATTGCTTTTGAACGCATGTCGTTTAATGTCATTTTCATAGCTCTTGAATTTACATAGAACACATACTGTTGATGTTATTTCCATGCTCATGATTTTGTCAATTC
Organism: Pinus taeda; assembly: GCA_000404065.3. Lineage (NCBI taxonomy): Eukaryota > Viridiplantae > Streptophyta > Pinopsida > Pinales > Pinaceae > Pinus > Pinus taeda. The sequence continues at coordinate 77,281 of APFE030221004.1, forward strand.
AATTACGATTTCTCACAAATGGAATTTATGGTGCTTTCTTAAAGATATCATCGTTAGATCATTGAATTAGGTCTTGTAAGAGATTTGATCCAGCGTTATGTTTTAAGGCATTTCCATAAACTCTGTTTGTTTATGTATTTAAAGTTCGATGTGTTTTTGATTTCTTTATGAGTGCTTCAGTATTAACTAGACAGAGTTTTGTGCACAACATCCTTGCAAAGGGACTAAAATCTCAGTCTAGCTATACTTTGTATCTTTGGGACAGTTAGATAATCTAGGTAATCTAGGTGTTAAAGTGAGAGGAAACATACCTTAACCTTCTGTAAAGAAGTACTGTCGCCTATCACAACAAACACTTATTTAGGAATCCTTTAAGTCTATAGATTTTAGGCACACACCTCGAAGTTTACTTACCCAGGTCGATAATAAATATAGTCTAATCTAGCACCCTAGATTGGCCACTACAATGCTCAAACAATTAATGGTATAAATGCAGCTGCTAGGATTTTGGGATGACTTGTAGAAGCACATATTCGAGCTAGTATAGTTGAATTTCTTACATTATGCATACAACTCTAACAAAGGTTCGACATTATACAATTTAAGGAAACTCGGATCCAAAAATTTATTTGCACATAGTGGAAGCACTTCCTCTCATTGTGATTTTGATCTAGAATGAAATTCCTTACTTTCCTTTCTTTGCTTCCATATTAAAATTGTTGTGGAAAGATTTTTCTCACAAGCCTGATAGTAGTGAATTCTCAGTGGCTTAGAGTACCTTTTGAGAAAATGGCCAAAATTATTGATGTATTAAAGTTCTTAAAAACTTTAATACACTCCACTGATTATGATACAATAAAAATCAACAAAACCACTCATGCTGATGTACAAATTTGTCTACAAGATGCACATGACAAAATTGAGTTTTTGCAGCTTGAGACAAAGCTACAACAAGAAAAATTACAATAGCGGAGTCATCATTCTGAACCTATTTCTATTCAGAAAATTGAGACAGAATCCCATCAGCAAAAAGAATATAAAGTTGAGCTTGATTCACATTTAGTGCCTAGAGCAGAGTTCCATGTAGACGCAACAATTCAGTCTTCACTTCTCAAGCCCATCATCAGACCTTGGGATGAGCTTGTCAACAACAAGCATAGAACATGTCTTGGATATGACAAGGAGGTCTCCATTCATATTCCAGATTATTCCAATCCCATTCAATTTCAAAGTGCTGGATTTCTTCATGGCGGATCTCCTTCACCTGTTCCAGATTCTGCTCCTCCACATTCACAACCAAAAGTTGTTAAATGACAACATTGTGACCGAGTTGGCCATATGAAAGATCATTGTTTTGATCTTCATCCATGTGAGCACTATCATAAAACCACTCATTCTTTAAGCAAATGCTTCAAAAACAAGCCTCCTGCAAGAACAAAGATTCATCTTGGATGGATCTCTTCTTGGAAATGGGCTTCAGTAGCCAAGAAGATATTTCAGTCATATGCCAGAACTTGTTCTAGAGTATTAAACAGTCTTGCAGTTGAGTTTTCTCCATCATCTCACCTTGTATCTAACAAGGGGGGAAGTGATGGTAATATACAAACTTCAAGGACACAAAAGTTCAAGCAATCCCGAGCCACAACCTTCCATACTAGATTCAGAGTTCTAGCTAGAGACAAAGATGCCCCTGAGCATGCCTTCATTTGGTGATCAACCTTAAACCATCTATGTAGGGTTGAGACATCTCCTCGAATAATTGGGGACACTTCCTCTAGCAGAAGACTTCATCTCCTTTCCAATTTTGGAAGAGTTCGAGGAATCACATTAAGCATTCCAGAGTTGGTGGTCATCCTTAAACCATCGTAGGTTGAGACCTCCCTTTTCAGGTTGAGGTTCTCCCTTTTTATGTCGAGTGAGACCTCCCTTTCAAGGTTGAAGTTTTCCCTATTCAAAAAATTAGGAGCACTTCCTCTAGTAGAAGACTTAAGCTTCATGCTAGATTTGGAAGAGTTCTAGGAACTGCACTAAGCATTCCAGTGTTGGTGGTCATCCTTAAAACACCTCCCTTATACCAACATTTTAGAGAGCACATTCAACCTAGTCATGCCATGCATTTTTGCACATTTTTTATTACAAATCTCTTCTTGGACTCATACATACCCCTTCAGATTAAGGGGGGGAATGTTTGACACCTAATCCTATATGGGTTGGTGTGGAATGTGAACAACCATCAGAGTCCAAGAGACTGCTTGGAATATGAATCCAAGGGTCACAACATGTGCTATAAATGTATTTCATGTCAATAATATATACAATCGAATGTTTATCTTTCTATTTCATTGTTTAAATTCTATGTGAGTTTAACACAAATACCTAACCACAAACTCAACCACATCTTTCTTCATGTTTGGTTAATGGTAAAACTTCTTGACCGTTGTCAATGTCTTCTAATATCTCGGGTGACCTAAATATGCCTTGATACAAAAGTTTGATAATGGATTTCATTTAGTGTGGACTACGTCTCCAGACCCTTCCTCAATAGTGGGGAGGTTGTTTTAATCTCAGCAAAAATAAAGGAAAGTACATGGAAAAATACATCATTATATCTCCAATCCCGGGAGTGACTTGAAATTTGACTACCCAAAACACAACAATCACAACACCAAAAGCTTTGTCTTGTCCTCCTCAGACTTTCAACTGTAAACATGACCTAGTTCTGAAAGGCGCATTATTGTCTCAATATTCTTGCGCAGCCATTAATTAAGAAAGTGAGTTTCTGCCATGACCTTTGAAATCTACTGCTTAGATGCAAAAATTGACAACACCATTGCAATCATTGTGAATTCTAGTTAAAATGAGTATAAAGTTGGCCACATTCCCACAATGTCAATTTTGGTCCCTTAAGGAATCTTTTAGATTCCTCACAACATCAAAATGGAATATTCCCATTGAATATTCCACCTTTGTGGAACCTCATCATCAAGGTTCCGCACGCAGGGTTCTCTTGGCTCCAAGTTCTATTGTTCTATGAACGTTCCACGACCTTTCACATTTTGCGCTCCTCCCTGTAACAACCTTGGTGAAAATTCCATGTAAATAAAAAGTTAATAAAGGCAAAATAATAACCATGGTTATGGGACATTTATTCCAAGTTGAATGTTGGGAAAAGCATCCTAGTGTGGGTGTTAATTTGGTTTATTATAGCTAAGGAAATTGGCAAAGGAAATGGTAAAGGCTTTGGAAAGGAAAAACGATATTTTTGGCAATTTATTTATAAAAATAATGGAAATTAGGAGAAAAGGAAGGTGAAAGGTCACATGTTGCATGTGAGGAGGAAAATGAAGGAAAATAATGGAAATTGAAGAAAATAGAGGCATCATTAATAAAAAGGATTTCGAGGATCAATTTGTAGCCTTTTGTCAGTTCAGTTTTGGAGCTCTCTCTCTATTCTCTCTCTCTCACAATCTTGGACACTTAGAGTTTTCTTGGAGTACTTAAGATTTGGATCAAGGAAAGTAAAGAAGGCAAATGAAAGCAAGGATCAAGCAAGGAATAACAGGATCAATAAGCTACAATGGGATTATTTGCATGTATCGATTTGCATGTGTGATTTCCTTTCTAGTTTTGGCATGTGTAGTTATGCATGCGTGTTCTTGGTTCTCTTGTTGTCATTGGCATGGGTTTTTCCAGGTGTGACAATGTTCTTCAGCCTTTCCTTTCCATTTTCGGATAACCATGGTGTGATGGGGTTCTTATGTTTTGGTTAAGATGGATTACTGGATGGATTCAAAACTAAGTGATATGATCTCGGAAAGAAAGAACACATGGCCTAGTGATCATTGAATCAGACTATGGATTGCGGTAAAGCCTTGGCCTAATAACCCGTGAACTAGACTATGGGTTGCGGTAAAGCCAAATTTTGTATTACCTTGGTGGGCGTAGGAATCATCGACCGATAAATGGCAGGATATACGGTAAAGTCTAAAGGTGGGTTCCCTCAACCAAGCCTAGGAACCCTTGGTTAGTGAATGGTAGGATATACAATAAATCCTGGAGGGTGGAGTCTTTATTATGCCTAGGGATCCTCGACTATTGTATGGCAGGATGTACAGTAAAGCCTAGAGACTAGGAGATAAGAAAATTCCTCATGGTGTAGGTGGAGAAATACGGTGGCATCCATGCTTGTTTAGGGCCTAGTGATCCGGTGGGGATTTTAGTAAAGCCTGGTTCTATTGATGAGGGTGAGGTGGTGTAGCCTCGGGAAGCCCTGGTTTATTTTGGTTATGATTCCCACATTCATGCTTGGAATATGGTTCGGGGGTGATTGGTTGAAAGAAATATTTGGTTCAGCCAATTTATGGTTGGGTGGTTCGTGGAATTCCCATACTCTATTGCCTTTTGCACTCATTAATAAGAGCTCTTTTACTTGGTATTTCACGTATAAATGTACTGGTTTATATGTGGATTTTATGGTTGTTGTATCCTTGTTATTTCTGTTGTTTAAATGTTGGTTATGAGTATATTTTATGATGGTGATAATCTATGGATCTCATCATGTTTTGATTTTCAAATGAATGATCAATGAATATATGAACTAATAGATGATAATGTAGCTAATGTGATAAAGCGTCAATGCTTCTTAGTGATTCTTAGATAAATATGATACCCATATGCTCAGATCTGTTGTTATGACCTATAGAATGCATATATTGGACATGTTTGATGAAATGCCTGTGATGGCTAGTAGGGGTCAATTCAAGTATTTATTCAATTATTTGCATTAGTATCATCGTTTCAAGGTTATATATGGTTTCTGGAAGTTTCATGGAGTTTTGGGTAGTGGCTTGACTCCTGGCCCTCAAAAAGTGGCATAGGATCTAGGGTCGCAAGCTCAAAACTAGCTAAAAAAGACCACAGTCGCTTGCATGTCCTTGCTATGAGAATAATTGGAGGGTCCTAGTCACATGCATTCCCATGTCATGGGAGTGACTGAGGCATTAGGTCAGTAAAATGCTAAGTTTCCTTAGGGGTTGGTCATCTGGAAAGGTTGGTTGGCTCCTGGAGGTACTATAGCATGTGTGGAAGGTCAGTTTGGTTTTGTTTTGCTAGTTCCACTTCCTTAACTGTACATGGGGAGTTGAATTAAATCATAGTAGCTTCTCATCACATGTTTACCTTAGAGGACTGGTTAACTTGAGTAAATGTGGGAGGAGGGTGTTACAAAGTGGTATCAGAAGTTCACCCCTTGGACTAGATGGGAAATGTGTTGGTCATGCATTCATGTCAGTTACATATGTGTTCTCTATGCTTGTGGTCTATGTACTTGTTATGTATGCATGGTGTTGGTCATGGTTGCATTTATGTCGCCATGTGAAATTTGATGGTGTTTTTGTGGAATGTGTCATCATAAGTTATGTCAGTTATGCATTGGTTATGCATGTCAATGTTTGTATTTATTATATATGCATGCATGTCATACACATGTTTATTATGCATATATTGACATGGTTGTATTTTTCATGCATGGGGTCACAAGGTGTGGTTGATATGGTAATGCTTTGATGAATGGACTATGGTTAGGATGATATCTATATGTTGTTATGATTATGTTTGTACATGTATTGTGCTAATCTGGTTGATATTGTAGATGAGATATCCTCCTCGAACTATATTGAGGTATGTTGATTATCTTATGTTTTGGTTTTAGTTGACATGGTATGATTTGCAGGAAAGAGATCAAAGAATACTAGCAATATGGTAGACTACAGTTCACGAGATTCTACCTATGGATCAAATGAGCAGCGTGGTGTTGGGCATTCTTCTGACTTAGCAGATACATTGAGAAGTTTGAAGGTAGAAATAAGGATTTGCAAAGCAGATAATGACATAATCATTCGGGCATAAGAGAAACAAACAGAAGTCAATGTAGTAATCCTTTAAAGTTTTTCAAAATTATAGAGACAGGGACCACCTTGGACCAACCATAGAAAAGAGGAAAAAAATAATGGGGCATATGGCAATATATCTCCTGGTGGGAACATGTCAGATAGGGATGACACGGTTAGAGAGGGAAGGATCTTGGATATTCCAAATAGGAGAGGTGATGGACATAGGTACTATTCTAGATCTAGTTCTAACATACACTATGATCGTCATCGTTACAACCCTTACTTGAGGAATGACAGGAGATACTTGTCAGATGAGTTCAAGAAAGCTAAGCCACCTACTTTTGATGGAGATTTGAAGAAGTCTAAGGATGTAGAGGCTTGGTTACTTGGGATGAAGAAATCCTTTGTGTTGCATGAATACACAGAGAATATGAAGGCCATAAGAGCTATCTTTAGCCTCAAAGGGAAAACAAACATATAGTGGGAAGATGTGAAGTGGGTCAAAGACATCAGAACCGAAGAGTTGAGTTGGCATGAATTTAAGAGACTTTTCAAGAATAAATACTTGTTAGAAAGGTACTACGACAATAAGGTTGAGGAGTTCTATGAGATTAATATGGGATCAATGACAAATTATAAGTATGCGACCAAGTTCCTGGAGCTATTGAGGTATGTACCATATCTTAATGATGAGAAGGCTAAAGTTCAGAGATTTTTCAGTGGATTTCCATTAGCACTTCGAGATCGGATTGAGTATGATGAGTCTTGGTCACTTGAGGAAGTTATTGGAAATTGAAATAATGTTATGAGCAGTCAAAATGTAAGAATGAATCTCAACAAGGATGGAAAGGGAAAGATTAATATAAAGATAAAGGTAAACTTAAATGGCATCTGAAAAGAAAAAGGCCTCATAATGCAGAAGAGAAAGAAAATGTTGCACCATACAAGAAGTTTAACATAGCTAGACAGGGACATGGGTCACAACTGTAGAATAAAGGTGATGGTACTAAACATTTGGAGTGTTGGACATGTGGTAAGGAACATCTCAAGAGGGATTTACCACAAAAACATGGTGATAGGCCTCAGATATCTAGTGCAAAGTAAGCACAGATAGTTGGGGATGTGGGTAGAGCATTCCATGGATTTATGCAACGAAAGGAACATCTCAAGAGGGATTTACCACAGAAGCATGGTGATAGGCCTCAAATATCTAGTGCAAAGGAAGCACAGATAGTTGGGAATGTTGGTTAGAGCATTCCATTGATTTATGTAGTGCTAGATAACAAGTAGGCACAACACTAGGCAACTATTATTGGATGGACGGTAAGCTATGTGATCAAGTTGTTTCCATTTTGATTGACCCTGGATCTGATTATAGTTATGTTAGTCTTGACTTGGTGGATAAGTATGGTTTGAATAAAGAAGTGCATTCAGAATCCTGGTTAGTGCAGTTGGCTACAAGTACAAAGAAGAGAGTGTATCATTGGGTAAGAGCTTGTGCATTCGAGTTGAATGGTATGTCTACATCAACACATTTGAATGTATTGTCGTTGGGATCATATAGCATGATTTTGGGTATGGATTGGTTGTATCTTCATAGGAACAAAGTGGATTTTAATGATGAAGCCATTGAGTGCTTGGATGACAATGGGGAACAAAGAATCTTGCAGGGTAAGAAGAAAGAAACATCAGATAGGATGGTGACAACTATGCAGGGAAAACTCAGTCACAGAAAAGGGTGTGTGTTATTTTCATTGCATCTTTCTAGCGATAAAGGTAAGAAGGTTGAGGATGCAGAGGTATTGAGCAGGTACCCGATCTTACATCACTTTCAGGATGTGTTTCCGTAAATATTTCAAATCTGTCACCTCACAAAGAAGTGGAATTTTCCATTGAGTTAGTACCAGGGGAATCACCTGATCTAGGTGGATATTCATGGCCACTCACCTATTCCACTTGGACCCCCACCATTTTTTCTTTCAGTTTTTCAGTTTCCTTAATTGTAGCACAATTTATATTTTTGGCGGGTTTTTGGGTCCTGAACTTCGAGAGCCATTTTGAGGCCCTAAACGACGCTTTTTTGGAAAATGGGAAAACAAATGCCTTTGCCTAATGTTTGTAGTCAGAATTTATAGTCCTTGGATATATATTTATAATGAGGTATCATGCACGTCAAAAGGAGATTGTATGCCAAAGTTACGACCCTAGGAAGTTGATGTACCAATTTACCCCAACGGGGCCCATAGTTTTGGTGCTTCATCTCCTAGGGTAAGGTTTTTGGATGTTTAGGGTTTTCCATTATTTCTCAATAATAAATAGTCCTTCGAGCATCATTGTAACATAGTTCATAAGCATGTTGTTGCCACATCTCTTCTCAGAGATAAGCTATCATCGTCTGAGCTAGTTTATTTACATTTATGTATAAAAGGATATTTTAGTTCTTTGATATTAATGAAATGAAGTTTTATTTAAGTTGCACCTCTGTGTTTATGAGTATATCTGTATTTTGTTGTATTCCTGTATAATTTCGGATCAGTGGTATTAGAGAAGTCTCCTCTTTCTTTGTTTCTCTTTGCACGTCCCCAACGAGGTTAGAGTATAAGGAGTTAGGGTTGGAACTAGTTGAACCTTTACAAGACCAACCTCGCAAATCTTGATGGTCTCCCATGGCGGAAGAAGAAAAGATGAGGGGGTAGGAGATCCTTTCAAAATATTACTTGAGGAAGTCCTCGAGTGACAAAGGAACGTGATGATGGATAATTTTCCCAGACCGTTCGACGACTACCCACAAGTGATGCATCTTCATCCAACAACCACTCTAAAGGCACCACTCCTTTTAAGGTACAAGTTAACATTGACATTCCCATATTTGAAGGCTAGATATATGCAAATGTCGTTGATAGATGGTTAAATCTGTTGGAAGGATATTTTTTAGTTCATGACTTTTCCAATCAAGAGAAGATTATTTTTGCACTCCTCAAAGTTGCCCCACATGTCAAGGACTGATGGTAAACCTACTGTGAACAAAAGGACGAGAGGGAATCCTCATTGTTTTTAGCTACACCCACTTGGAATTATTTATGAGATGCCATCAAGGAACAATATTACGCTGTCGGGAGTTATGAAGATAAATACATAAAGTGGACAATGTTGCACCAGGGAAGGGACCAAGATGTGTCAGAGTTCACAAATTTTTTCCATACCCTTCGCACGAAGCTGGGTATCAAGTATTCTAAGTGGAATTTGGTACTCAAGTACTATGATTGTCTACACAAGTACATCCAGGATAAAAATGGAATTCCTAGACATCTCTTAACTTGATGACGCCTATCAGTATGCTATCAAGATTGATCAGAAACTTAAAAAAAAGAAGTGAGACTTTGGATCTATGAATATGAAGCAAGGGAAAGGTGCCCCCAAACTGTAGAACAAAGGACAAAGATAAGGTAGGGTGACCCAAGACAACCTGGCGAAGCCACAAGCAATAAACAACACCATGAAGACAAAGAAGGACATAGGGAAATGGTGTGAGTTCCATAAGGTACCTACTCACAACACGAGTGTCAAGCCAAGTAGCCATTGGTGGTCGAGATGAAGGCTTTTAAATCAGATGCATGTTTTGACTCTGAGTCAGAAACTGACAAGGGGAATGAAAAGGAAAGTAGATTATTGATGCAAAGCCTAGTGCCACTATTTCCACCACCAATATCCAGAAGGATGAGCCCCAAGAACCAGAGGAGGGGGAGCAACTCTTCCACTCACACATGTGGGTGAAGGGTTCTCCGCTGCAGTTCATTGTCGACAACAGGATCCAAAAGAGCCTCATTTTAGTAGAGGTTGTGAAGCAGTTGGGATTATCAACCACACCACACCTGCAAGTATACACCATCGAGTGGCTTCACTAAGGGTGAGATCTCCGTGTCAGCCAACAATGTCGCCTTCCCTATAGCATCAAGCCCTTCACGTATGAGGTACTATGTGATGTTGCTCCTCTTGAAGTTTGTGATGTATTATTAGGTCAACCATACTTGTAGAAGTGACATGTTGTATATGAGTCTAGGCCTCACATTGTTATTATTACTTTGAGAAATAATCTGTACAAGATATCAGAGGTAGCAGTGTCTACTGCCATTTCTTTGATCACTGTGAAGCAATGCAGTAAGATCATTTCCTAGATCGAGAAATTTGTTTTCCTTATGATTCACCCTCAGGGAAAGAGGAATATTGTGGCAATGGCCTCCATACAGGGATCATCCGCATGGTAGTATTAGATGGACAAGGTTGTGGAGGAGTACAGGGACATCTTCACCTCACCCACAAGGGTACCTCTAGACTGTTAGGTTAAGGACTCTATCGATCTGACCCCAAGCGTGCCTCTACCCAATGAAGCTATCTATCGATGCTCTATTCTAGAGAACAATGAAATCAAGAGGCAGATTTAGGAGTTGCTATAGAAATGGAACATTAGGCCAATTTCATCACCCTATGGGAGCCCGATCATGTTGGCACAAAAGAAAGACAAGACGTGGAGACTCCATATTGACTATCGGGCGATGAACAAGATCACTGTCCATAATAGGTATCCAATCCCACAGATTGATGGCCTTCTAGACCAACTCAATAGGGCTAAGTATTTCATCAAGATTGATTTGAAGTCTGGTTATCACAAGGTACTGATCAAACCCTCTAATGTGTGGAAGATTGCCTTCAAATCCAAGGAGGGCCTTCTTGAATGGCTAGTCATGCCTTTCGAGTTGACGAATTCCCCTGCAACCTTCATGAGGCTAATGGATGAAATCTTGTGACAAATCACCAACTCATCTGTGTTGGTGTATTTTGATGACATTCTGATCTTCAACCAGATTTGGAAAGAGCACCTCCACCATATTCGACAGGTCCTCCAAACCCCGCGGTAACACAAGTTGTGTGCTAATTTGGAGAAATGCACTTTTTGTATGACCCAACGTCAATATCTGGGGTACATCATTAATGAGTGGGTTGTGCATGTGGACCCAACCAAGATACAATTCATTCAAGATTGGCCAACCCCAACCACTCTAACAGAGCTCCGCAACTTCTTGGACCTTGATTACTTCTACCTAACTTCTTGGACCTTGATAACTTCTATCGCTTCGGCTTTGATTCAAATCACCAAGGGAGGAGCGAAAACAAAGTTCTTTGGTCCAAATCCCAATAGAAGGCATTTACTGAGTTGAAGTATCACCTCTGATCTGCACCAGTGCTCACATTACCAGACCTGCAACAAACATTTGAGATCGAGACAGATGCCTCTGACTATGCTATTGGTGTAGTTCTTACTCAGCAGGGACATCTATTGGCATATCACAGTGAGTTTTTATAGAAAGGGCACTTTAGGCCAATTTCATCACCATGTGGGAGCCCAATCATGTTGGTACAGAAGAAGGACAAGACCTGGAGAATTTATATTGACTATCGAGTGATGATGTGGCCATACTCGGGCAGATTCAACTCATGTCCAGTCTGAAGTTGACAGGGATAACAACTTCATTGATCACATTTAGCACATTTGACAACAGTTCCATGACATATTGGATAGAGCCAATGCTAAGTACAAGCAATGACATGATCAACATCAGGTGCTACAAAAGTTCTAGGTGGGCGACAAAGTTTGGCTACATCTGCAGAAGGAATGCCTCGTTGGGCCCCACCGTAAGATTCATCCACTCCGATATGGGTCATACAACATCACTAAGGCTATAGCGGAAAATTCCTTCGAGCTTAGCCTTCCACTGTTCCTTGTCCTACACCTAGTATTCAATGTGGATCGCCTTTGGCCATACTTTCCACCATTGTTGGACACATCTGACATTGCAGAACAACTCACACCAATGGAGTGAAATCAAGACTACATGCAATGGGCCACAACTGATCGAATCATGGACACACAGATCAATAACACTCACCAACAAAAGATCCAACTATATCAAGTTTTCAAAGCAGGCCAACTCCTTCACTAGGACAAGTGGTTCACTAGGGACTAGGTTCAACAGAAGTTTCCCCATCTCATGGAGGCACTCAAAGCTATGGGGACCATTGCTTCCTAAGGGGGAAGGTGGGGGGGGGGGAATGAGGAATGATCTGGGTGGATATTGGTGTCCACCCACCTATTCCACTTGGACCCCCACCATTGTTTCTTTCATTTTTTTAGTTTCCTTAATTGTAGCACAATTTACTATTTTTGGTAGTTTTTTGGGTCATGAACTTCCAGAGCCATTTTGAGGCCCTAAATGACGCTTTTTTGGAAAATGGGAAAACAAATGCCTTTACCTAATGTTTGCAGTCAAAATTTATAGTCCTTGGATATATATTTATAATGAGGTATCATGCATGTCAAAAGGAGATTGTATGCCGAAGTTACGACCCCGAGAAATTGATGTCCCAATTTACCACAACAGGGCCCATAGTTTTGGCACTTCATCTCCTAGGGTTAGGTTTTTGTATGTTTAGGGTTTTCCATTGTTTCTCAATAATAAATAGGCCTTCGAGCCTTATTGGAACATAGTTTAGAGGCATGTAGCCACCACATCTCTTCTAAGAGATAAGCTACCATCGCCCAAGCTAGTTTATTTCCATTTCTGTATGTAAGCATATTTCAGTTCTTTGATATTAATGAAATGAAGTTTAATTTTTGTTTCACCTCTGTGTTTATGTGTATATCTATATTTTGCTGCTTTACTACATAAGTCTGGATCAACACCAACATCAAAGGAACCTTACAGGATGAGTACTCTAGAGTTAGTAGAGCTGAAGTTACAGTTGAAGGAGATGCTTGAAAAGGGATAAATTAAGCCAAGTGTATCACTATGGGGTGCACTGGTATTGTTTCTGAAGAAGAAGGATGGTACTCTCAAGTTATGCATCGATTACAGGAAGTTGAACAAGGTGACCATCAAGAAGAGATATTTGTTGCCAAGATTGATTACTTGTTCGATCAGTTGAAGGGAGTAGCAGTGTTCTCAAAGATTGATCTGAGATTTGGATATCATCAGGTATGCATTAAGGAAGAGGACATATACAAGACAACATTCTAGACCAGGTACATGCATTATGAGTACGTTGTAGTTCCATTTGGTTTGACTAATGCTCCAACTACCTTTATGTGCTTGATGAATAGTGTGTTGTGTCCTTATTTGGACAAGTTCGTTATTATATTCGTTGATGACATCTTGATATATTCTAAGAATGAGGAAGAACATGTTGAGCATTTAGCAACAATGTTGAGATTGCTAAGAGAGCATAAATTGTATGCCAAGATTATAAAATACAATTTCTTTTAGAAAAAGGTACATTACTTGGGACATGTTGTCTCCAAGGAAGGCATAAGAGTGGATCTAAAAAAGATAAGAGCTATCATGGAATGGTAAGGTCCTGGCGATGTGGATGAGGTAAGATCAATCATGGGGTTAGCAGGTTACTATAGGAGGTTCATTAGGAACTTCTCTCACATTGCTTATTTGATTACATCATTGCAAAGGAAATGTAAGAAGTTTGAATGGACGGAGGAATGTGCAACAAGTTTTGAGCAGTTGAAGCAATTGTTAACGAATGCTCCAAGGTTAAAGATTGCAGATCTAGATAAATAATTTGTAGTATCTACGAATGATTGCAAGAGAGGACTTGGTGTATTCCTTATGCAAGAGGGATAGGTAGTTTGCTATGAATCATGGAAATTGAATGAGCACAAGAAAACTTACCTGACACATGATTTTGAGTTGGCAATGATCATTCATGCGTTGAAGATGTGGAGGCACTATCTTTTTGCAGGAGGTTTGTATTGATGAGTGATCACAATGGGTTGAGGTACTTGGTTGATCAACTGAATTTGAATTCCATATAAGCTAGATGGTTGGCCAAGAGTAGTGAGTTAGACTTTGATATCAGGTACATCAAGGGTAAAGAGAACAAGGTTGCAAATCTTCTTAGCAGGTTGCTACAGGTGAATCATATAACAACTATGAGTTCTTATGAGATAGACTTACAAGATCGAATCTTCCAGGCAGGTCAATAGGATGACAGGTACATGGATCTTATGCATAGATTGAAACAGGGTACAAGTGGTTAGGATATGGACTATCATCTTACAACAGATGGCTTGATTAGATTTAGGGACAGGATATGTGTGTTAGGCAGTAGTGAGCTCAAGAAGACTATCTTGAGAGATTTTCATGTGAAATCATATTTAGGTCACCCAGGACATGAAAATACATTGATAGTGGTGAAGAAGTTTTATTATTGGCCAAATCTGAAGAAATATGTGGCGGCGTTTGTGGCTAGATGTTTGGATTTTCAATAGGTAAAAACAAAGTGTAAGCATCCAGGTGGTCTACTATGGCCGATTTCGATTACATAGTGGAAATGGGAGGTCATATCCATGGATTTCATCACAACTTTACCCAGGACATCTAAACAACATGATTCCATCATGGTTGTGGTGGAAAACTTGACTAACGTAGGGCACTTCATTCCAGTGCAGTCTACTTATTCAGCTAGTGATGTAGTAGAAGTCTTCATCGGAGATTTGGTCAAATTGCATGGTGTTCCGAAGAAGATTGTGTTAGACAAGGATGGTAATTTCACTTCCAAGTTTTGGAAGGAGTTGTTTGCAGGTTTGGGGATAGAGTTTGCCTTCGGCACAACTTATCATTCGCAGATAGATGGACAGACAGAGAAGGTCAACATGATATTGGAGGACATGCTAAGGATGTATATGATGCATCAGCAAAGGATATGGGAGGAGTACCTTCTGTTGGTTGAGTTTGCTTACAACAATGGGTATTAGGAATCTCTAAGGATGAGTCTGTTTGAGGCACTCTGTAGGCGGAGTTGTAATAATCCTATCAGCTGGAGTGATCCAAAGAATGGGGTGTTGATTGGACCGGATATGTTGGCAGATATGGAATAGGAAATGCAGGTAATCAAGAAGAATATGAAAGCAACACACGACAGACAAAAAATTTATGCATATTAGAACAAGTTGTTTAAGGAGTTTCAAGTTGGGGAACAACTGTATTTTATCATCAAGCCGAAGAAGATAGGACCTTTCAAAATTCTTGAAAGGATAGGACCAATAGCCTATCGACTTGCACTACCTCCAACAGTGAAATTCCATGATGTTTTCCATGTATCATTGCTTAAGAAGTATGTTAAATATGTTGATCATGTGATTGATTGGTTTGTATTGCATGTGGATCCAGATGGAGAATTCTAGTCGAAACCTCAATGTATATTGCATAGAAAGATGCTCATGCTTTGGAACCAAACAATCGAGCAGGTTAAAGTTTAGTAGAAGCATTTTGGGCCTGATGAAGCTACATGGGAGATGGTGGACTAGATGTGGGCTATCTATCCTTCCTTATTCGCTAGTTGAGTGAATTCTTTTGGTGTTTTGGTGTGATGTTTTGGTATATGTACATATGTATATGGATGTAAATACCACCATGAGATGTGTTATAAAGCTCCAATAAGTGGTATGGGTGTCATGTCATTATGGTTGTCATGTTGTTATGTTTTCATGTTGGTTTGCTTTTCATCAGGTTGATCATTTTAAATATTGCATCAAGCTAGCTTAGTTATAAAACTCCATGGGCAGTATGTTTTGCTTTCAATAGTGTTGTTGACTGTAGGTTTCATTGAACACCAAGGACGGTGTTCCCCAAGGGGGAGGGTTTTATAACAGCCTTGGTGAAAATTCCATGTAAATAAAAGTTAATAAAGGAAAAATCATAACCACAGTTATGGGAAACTTTTTCCAAGCTTAATGTTGGGAAAAACGTCCTAGTGTGGGCGTTCATATGGTTTATTATGGCTAAGGAAATTGGCAAAGGCAATGGAAAAGGATCTAGAAAGGCAAAATGGGATGTTTTGCAATTTATTTATGAAATAATGGAAATTAGGAGCAAAGGAAGGTGAAAGGTCACAGGTTTCATGTGATGATGAAAATGAAGGAAATTAATGGAAATTGAGAAAAATAGAGGCCTCATTAATAAAAAATCTTTCGAGGATCAATTTGTAACTTTTTGTCAATTCAACTTTGGAGCTCTCTCTTTATTCTCTCTCTCTCACACTCTTGGACACGAGTTTTCTTAGAGCACTTCATCTTTGGATCAAGGAAAGTAAAGAATGCAAAGGAAAGCAAGGATCAAGCAAGGAAGCGTTGGATCAAGCAACTATAGTGGGATTATTTGCAGGTATTGATTTGCATGTGTGATTTCCTTGCTAGTTTTGGCATGCATGGTTATGCATGTGTGTTCTTGGTTCTCTTTCGTGATTGGCATGGGTTTTTCCAGGTGTGAAAATGTTCTTCAACCTTGCCTTTCCATTTTCAGATAACTATGGTGTGATGGCATTCTTATGTTTTGGTTGAGATGGATTGTTGGATGGATTCGAAATTGAGTGAGGTGATATTTGAAAGAAAGAGCACATGGAATAGTGATCCTTGAATCGAACTATGGATTGTGGTAAAGCCTTGATCTAGTAACCCTTGAACCGAATTATGGGTTACAATAAAGATGGATTTTGTGTTACCTTGGCGGGCCTAGGAATCCTTTACCGGTGAATGGCGGGATATACGGTAAATCCTAGAGGTAGGTTCCCTTGATCAGGCCTAGGAATCCTTGGTCGGTGAATGACATGATATATGGTAAATCCTGGAGGGTAGAGTCTTGATTAGGCATAGGGATTCTTGATTGTTGTATGGCGGGATGTACAATAAAGACTAGAGACTAGGAGATAGGAAAATTCCTCATGGTGTAGGTGGAGAAATCTGGTGGCATCCACGTTTGTTTAGGGCTTAGTGATCCAATGGGTATTTCGGTAAAGCCTGGTTCTATTTATGAGGGTGAGGTGGTGTAGCCTCGGAAAGCCTTGGCTGATTTTGGTTATGAGTCCCAAATCCATGCTTGGAATATGGCACGAGGTGATTGGTTGAAAGAAAGATTTGGTCAGCCAATCTATGGTCGAGTGGTTCGTGGAAGTCCCATACCGGGTAGGATTTTGCACTAATTAATAAGAGATATTTTCCTTGATATTTCATGTGTAAGTGTATTGGTTTATATGTGGAATTTATAGTTATTGTACCCTTGTTATTTCTGTTGTTTAAATGTTGGTTATGAGTATGTTTTATGACGTTGATGATGTATGAATCTCATCATGTTTTGATTTGCAAATGAATGATCAATGAATATATGACTTAATAAATGATAATGTAGCTAATGCAACAAGGCATCAATGCTTCTTAGCGATTCTCAGATAAGTATCAGACCCCTATGCTTATATATATTGTTATGACCTGTAGAATGCATATTTGTGACATGTTTGATAAAATGCATGTCATGGCTAGTAGGGGTCATTTCAAGTATTTACATTAGTATCATTGTTTCAAGGTTATATATCATTTCTAGAAGTTTCATGGAGTTTTAAGTAGTGCCCTGAGTCCTGGCCCTCGAAAAGTGGCATAGAATCTAGTGTTGCGGGCTCAAAACTAGCTGAAAAATACCCCAGTCGCTTGCATGTCCTGGTTGTGAGAACGATTGGAGGGTCCCAGTCACATGCATGCCCATCTCATGGGAGCGACTGAGGTTCTAGGTCAGTAAAATGCTAAGTTGCCTCAGGGGTTGGTCACCTAGAAAGGTTGGTTAGTTCTTGGAGGTTTTGTAGCATGTGTGGAAGGCCAGTTTGGTTTACCCCAATGAACCAGTTAACTTGGGTAATTGTGGGAGGATGGTGTTACACTCCCCATCCACTGAAAATGGCAAAGCTTATATAAAAAACCTTTGGCGAAATAAAAAAAAGCCCCACCTATTGGGTGGTTGGCTAGAAGACTAAGTTTAAGTCTTGGGTCGTTGGACCGATGGAGTTTTCAAAATCCATCGACCTCGTCCAACACATGTTTTAATACATAAAACAATTCGGTCTGTTGACATAATTGTTGTGACCGATATATAACATCCATCGTTAAAAATACATTACAATTTGCTTTATATATATGGTATTAAATAACCATATATATTATCCTCGGTTATAACATGCCATTGTTAATATATAACGAACCTCCAATCGGATTCGTGACCATATTTATATGGTTCATTATAATTTTGTTATATATATATGGTTTTTGGTATATATTGGGCGTTTATAAATAAATAAAATAATAATATATATATATATATATAATATATAGATATAGATATATTTTCTTTGCCTTTTGTAGGATCAAAGGAGCCAATGAATGGTTGTCATAGGTCAGTGACTACTAGCCAATAGTTGGTTCCCATGTAAGTTGTGGGTCCCATGTGGCATGTCGTAGGCCCCCATTTTCCAGCTTCTCTTGTCAACTTCAAACAACGATAAGTTGGTCATATGAACTCAAATTTGAGTGTCGTTTGCGTCACTGGGATCGTAACGACGAACAATTCAACTTGGTGTCAATATTATTGAGATTCGAGGACTTCGAAACTTAAGCCTATAGGGAGCCACCTAGATCACATGTCTCTTAGTATCTTGCGTATAAAATACACTTGAACTTTTTCATTTTACATACACACTTATCACTTACACATCTCTATCTTACACACATTGTGATATCTACTTTATTTTCATGGTTATTAGTTGAATTTCTAAGTGTGATTGCTTGATGAAGATAAAAGAACTATAATATATATTCACAAGTAATTATCATAGTTCAAAAATAAAGTACTTATATCAATTGTACTGAAAAATCAACACTAAGCAACAACATTGCATATTACGCTTGTTTATTTTATTATGTAGAATAAATGATTACATAAATTAATACACAATGCAAGTAAAATTAACTTGAATGATAATTTCAAAGAAGACAAAGTTGAGAGTAAGCACATAAATTATAAAGTAATTTTATTTTTAGAAAAACCCTTAGATAGGGTACAATTTGTAGAATTGTAATAGTAAAATCAAACCAAGATAGAATACAATAATTTTTTTTATGAATGTTAGAAAATCCAAAGAATGGACTCACAAATAACAATGACACCCTATTTGGGACATTTATGAAACCATATACAAACAAGGCCTTAGACTCAACTTGGGCATTTCAAACACTACACAGAAGCTCTAGTAAAGAAATATAGGTGGATAACCTTATGCCTCAAGATAGGCGAAAAGAATCTTAAGTAATAAATCCCACTAGAAAAATCGATGAGTAATATGTACAACTTTAAATAATTAATTTCTAAACCTTTATGGTAAAAGAAATCATTAATATGGAATACCAATACCTTGAATCAAAAGATTATGAGTCTCATCCAATAAAGCACTTCAAGAAAAAGCTACATGTTATCACAAACAACTATAAAATTTGTTGAATATAGAGTCAGATTGAAAGAATTAAATTCATGAATTTTTTTTAGCAAATCTTTGTGCTTTTTACTAAGTCATCGCTTTTGCAATGAGAAGCATATACATAAGTACAATGCATATTATATCAATCCATCTAATTGAAAACTAAGATGGACTCACAGAGATACCATCCGGGGTTGTTCATTACCACTATTTGTTTAGTGATAATATTAATTACATTCTTTTGTTTTCTGAATAAGTGAAGAGGTACTACAGCCCAGAGAATTTTTTTTTAAAGAAAATTGAAAACTCATACAGAGATGAATTAAATTATTTAAAGAAATAAATTAATTGTTACTTCTCATATAAACTGGCCGGTTTACTCTTCATTAGTTCCTCATCTCTTAAGACTCTAGCGGTCCTTTCTTAATGCTGACAGAGGTCTCCAGGAGATATCAAATGATTATAGAAAGTTATACTCAACTTATCAGCAATCTGTTTTCAAGATTTTAATGATATTATATACTGTTTTTCTCATAAGCAAAGAGACTGTACAAAGTAAAACTACTTTTCTGTAATAATTACATATTATAACAATATTTCCCAGACTCCGTAAGTAAATTACCCTTTAATACAACTAATTATATTTACAAATATTAATAATAAAGATATTATGATAAATTATAACAAACTATATAAAAATAATATTACAATACAATCCATAACAATCTGCATGAAATATAATCAATTTGGACCTGGCAATTAAAAGTTGCTTCTTTCAAATGGATGTGGCTACTGCCCGTTGGAGTTGGGACTCTGCAAAAAGTTTCAGTGAAATCTCCTGCCAATAAATTATTGCTAAATTAGTGACCTTTGCCATCTTTGTTTTCAACATTAAATCCTTGTTTGAGTCGTAGCTGTAATTGCTCCAACACTCCTCCAACCCACTTTAATTTGGGACACCCTGCAATATAAAGCTTCTTCAATGACATTACATGTTCCACACCAGAAAGCTCTTGTATCTCATGACATTTACGAACACGTAGTTCTTTGAGCTTTGTGAGCTTCCCCAACCCTTGTATACTCTTTATCTCGTCACAGCCTACAACCCACAACTGCTTTAAAGATATCAAGGGTTCAAAACTCGGCAGGTCTTTCACTTTATCACATTGGATGATGTCGAGAAACTCAAGCTTTCCCAAACCAGTAAATCCGCTTATTTGCCTCAATTCTGAACAACACTGTAAAGTCAGAGTTTGAAGATTGGGGCAAATGCCCACCGGAAAGCCTACCTCCAATATTTTTGTCCCTGACATCCATAACTCCCGAAGACCAATCATGCAATTGTCATCCGTGGATGACAATTTATCCAATTGTATTTCCCCTGTTTCTCCTTCAACCCTCCTGAATGGAAGTTCCAGCAACGGACATTTATCTACACTTAAAATCTCCAGAGACTTCATCATAGCGAAATCTCGTGGTAAGTATTCTATCCCACATTTCCATAATTTCAACTTTTTCAACGGACTCGACGGTCCAAAGGAATCTGGCAGGCGTGTCAGTTTCCGTGAACCAGTGACTGACAAATCATCCAAGCTCTTGAGGTAACCGAGACAAGGTGGCAGCTCCTCCAACAAATCCTCTGTGAACAAATTCCCTCCTAATGTCATAACTCTCAAGTTGCAGAGTTCGTCCATACCTCCCGGCAATTCTTTTAAATCTGTTCCCTCCAGTAATAATTCTCCCAAGTGTCGTTGCCGTGCAACTTGGGATGGCAATGCTTTCACCTTCTTACATGATGAAAGATCCAAGAATTCCAGAGTGGTAATGTTTCCAAGTGCTGTATTGGAAATGGTCAAATTGGAGCAATTGCAGAACGATAGATGTTTGAGTCGACTTAAATGCCCAAAACTATCTGGAAGCTTTTGCAAGCTGGAAGCACTTGTCAAATCGATGTGCTCGAGAGTGGTAAGCTTTCCGAAGGAATCAGGCAGCGACATCATTTTCTCACACCCTTTTAACTCCAAGTATCTCAAGGAGCGAAGGTAACAAAATTCTTCGGGCAAACTTTCCAGTGGGATGCCGTGGAAATGTGGACGAGAGATGATAATCTTTTCCAGATGCTCCAGCTGTCCTATGGACTTGGGAAAGGCTGAAAGAGGAGCGATAATATTTAGCTCACGCAGCTTCAGAGGGGCCTGCAATGTTCAAATTTCAGCCATCGGAAATTTTCGCTTACGGATGGAATTTGTAATGAGATTAAGAAAGATCAGTAAACATATAATGAGATTTGAAAGATCAATAAACATACCTGGGATTGACATTTCCACAATATCTCTAATTGCCCCCCTGCTATTTCTAAAACTTTCAAATTCTCCATCGGGATCCAGGAAGGCAGACAAGAGTACGGACACTTATACCATCGGAGCCATATGAGATTTGGTGACCGTGCCCTCCTCATTATGTTTTCTAAATAACCAGCTTCAATTGTAACAAGTTGCAAATTCAGAATACCACCACGGCCGAAATTATTGAATAGATGCCTCCAACAGTTCCCGAATACCTCATCACCCCATCTTCTGTACCATGACATTTCTGAACTCCTCGTGATGAGCGAATCGGAAAAACGATGTGCCCGATTAATCGTCTTGATTCCGTGGACTTCAGTTATTACCTGTTCATTGATCAAAATTAAAAATCACACAGATCTATTTTTATCTTGAATCTGTTCGTTTTAAAGCCAAAGACAAAGGTTTAACAGATTGAAGCACTTACAGATGATGATTGCTCCAACCAGTCATCAATGGTGTTGGTCGTGTAAGACCAAAGACGGAGAGGCATGGATACATCCTGCGCAATATTTCTTCCTAGATCTCTAATGTGATCATGCATTTTTATTATTTTTATCTTATTTCCATAATCCACTTCTAGTAGACACTTGTCTTCTAGATTTTGAAGTCCCATCACACCCCATAATTTTATAGTCAAATCTCTGTCTTCTCCTATGAAATAACAAGCAATATCTAAGAATAATCGTTGTTCCTCCTCATGGAGTTTGTCATAACTGATTCTAAGCCTTTGCTGTATTTCCACAGGTAATGTCTTGTGAAGTTGATCCAATAGCTCCTCCCAGTACCTTCTGTCATTTCTTCCGCAAACAAGCGCTCCGAATACCTTCAACGATAATGGCAAGCCATCGCACGCCTTTACAAACAGATCTACCAGATCTTCAAATTCTGGTGGTGGGAGTGAGTGATAAAAGGCATATGAGCAGAAGAGTTCTTTGGAGTGTCGTGTATTCAGCCCCCCTAAATTATAAATTGACGACCCTAACACTCCTGAACTTTTGAGGACATGCTTGTCCCTGGAGGTAACCAAAATCAAGCTTTGGGGACTAAGAATATGCTTAATTGGCAATAGCACATCCAGCTGATCGGCACTATCTACATCGTCGAGAACGATAAGAGCGTGACAAGATGAGAGATGCCTTTTAAGTATCCCTATACCCTGGGCAGTATTGTCAATTTTGATATCCATACCTTTCAAGTCCTTAATAAGCTGGCTCTGCACAGAGTTCAGAGACATTCTAGCTGCCTTTTCTCTAACATCAAATATAAAGGAGGATTTATTGTAACATGATCCCGTGCAGTTGAAAATTTCTTTGGCCAGTGTCGTTTTGCCTACCCCACCCACACCAACTATTCCAACAATTTCGGTCTTCACCCGCTCCTCCTCATGCTGCCATAGCACTGCTTTTTCAAACTCCTGCAACTTTTCGCCCAAACCAGTTGGATATTTAGCAACATCCAATGGTGTTCTTGGAACCGTTTTCAAAACTTTGTGCATGACTTTATCCAAGAGTTCGCCCTCGTCCCTGAATAATTGTAATTCAGATAAAAATAAGCAGTGAGAAACGTCTGAGTATCTTGACAAAATTGAAAACTAATGCGGACAAGTACAAAAAGGGAGATGCTCACCCATTAAAAGCTTTCAGATCAAAGCCGCTTATATCCGCCACATCAGAAAGAGCGTTTCTCCATTTTTGGATAGTGTCCGAGTCGTAACGTCTTTTCCTTTCCCCGGTTCGAGGGTCGAATGTTGTTTTCTCTTCGTGCTTCTGCAGTGCTTCAGCGAACTCTCCGTTCCCACCAGAATGCCGGACCACACAAGGTTTCACGTTGAGAAAAACGGGAAGGATGGTAGCCCCTGACTCTTTCATGAGGACGAGTTCATCCAGGCACCAACTGGATTGTGCATAATTGTTGGAAAATATAGCAATGTGGACAGAGGCTACTCGAATAGCGTGGTCTACTTGAGAAAAAATACTCTGACCCTCCTCCAATTCGGGTTTGTCCAGAAAAACTCTTAATCCATGGTCACGAAGCCTTCTGTAGAGATGACTGGCGAACGTGTTTTTAACATCCGGCCCACGATGGTTTATGAACACATCGTAGTCGGAATAAGAAGTCGAGGCACACCAGGAGGCAGCCGAGGAAGAAGCAGCCAAATCGGAAAGGGGACCTGTTGTTAGAGATGTCATTGTTATTGGTATAATACAGATGATGGATGGACTGATAGGCAGAATAATAACAACGATGCAACTTAGCACAGAAAACTGCAAGCAAGAATGCGCCTTATAAAGATGAACTCAACGCGCTTATGTTAAACCCTTGAGGTGAGGGTTTAGCAACAGGCATTAAGCGGTAACGATGACAAACAGATGTACTCGATACACAGAACAATTCTATCCTGTACTTGCTACAAACTTGTGTGGTGGATATGGGATATGATTTCATACATTATCCAGATTACCCTATCGGGATTGCAAATAAGTTCAGCAGTTTGGGATCATGGCTTTCAAACTAACATGACGTGGTCTGGTTGGGTAGTTGGTATAAAGAGGCCAGATTTGGAATTTCAAAACCAAACACTAACGAATTTGACCGGAGTATAAATCATGTGCAAAGTAATTTTTAAGCTTAGGGTTATCTAACATAAATCGATCTATGGTCCAAATAAACTGTATTCTAAATTCAATATGGAAGGTAAAATCCATGGGTTATCTAACATAAAATCCATTGTCCAAATACAGATGTCTGGAGATTCTCTGTATCTATTTCTGTTGTTCTCCTCTCATAGTCTACATTTTTGTTTTTCTTTTGTTTACCACAATTTTTCAATGCGTCTAAGGGGCTCATTTTTATTCAACACCAACCATCATTTTTTCATGCAGTATCTTTATTCAACGCGCACCAAACATTTTCAATACGTCCGAGTGGTACATTTCCAGTCAATACCAACCAAAGCGTTTCAATACTTCACGGGGCACCATTCCATTCGACACTAAACACATTGTGTCAACGCTTCAAGATTCAATCCTTGTCACTAGGCATTTTGGTAATAAGTGGCAACTAAATAATTCAATCAATCCTTGTCACATGGCATTTTGGTAATAAGTGCCCAAGCAAATGAGATGCAAATGAAATGGGTGTCACATGACATTGTAAAATGCCCAAGCAAATGAGATGCAAATGAAATGGGATGAGATAACTTGTCGAATGCGCAAGCAAATGAGATGAGATGCAAATGAATTGGGACAAATTTTGTTCATATAACTTTTATTTGGTAAAAATGGTTAGATGGGCCTTAATTTGTGATTTATTTGGAGAGCTGTTACCTGGGATTGAGATAGGTAGTTGGAACTTGTTTGTTCTTATGTCAAAGGGGCATTGGGCTTCTTCAGTGGTCAAAGTTTCCTCCCATGCCTCAAAGCATAACTGCATTCCTCCAGCCACCATGGCTTCTAAAGCAAGAACAAAATGGTGGACTAATACACTATTCAATTCTATTAATATCCCACCATTAATGATGAAAGAAAGAACAAAGGGAAATAGTATAAGCAAATCTTGGTTAATAATCAAGAAGAATTTGTATATGAGGACAAGAGCTAGAATCTGAAATTTAGATCTACAGACATTTGATTTTCATGTGACCTCAAATTTCAATTTTATTTGGTTGTAGGATGGACATCAAATTGAAGTTACTGGAATCAAAGAACAAAGCTCGAGACATTGTCGCCGTTGATTCCGTCTTTCTCCTTGCCATCAGTCTGGGTTTCCTGGGCGTTGGCGGGCACACTAAGATATTCAGTATTATGTGCTTCTCAAACTTGCATGTCTCACATCCTTTGTCGCCATTGGTTAAATTCTTGGAATCAACAATGGTATCGAATTTCTTGGTTGACAAATACAATCCAAGAGCCCCAACATTCACATGCTCACTCGGCAAAGCCAAATTGACCCCACCTTCGATGTTAGGCATCGTGTCATCCTTGAATTCCAAGAGTCTCTCGTTACACACAGGATGACGAGGCCAAGGCGTGGAGATGGGCTACATTTAGGCGGAAATATGACGTT
Source organism: Pinus taeda (assembly GCA_000404065.3). Lineage (NCBI taxonomy): Eukaryota > Viridiplantae > Streptophyta > Pinopsida > Pinales > Pinaceae > Pinus > Pinus taeda. Next base: position 102,944 of record APFE030221004.1, read on the forward strand.
TTCAGAATGAAGACCCACATCAAAGGCCTTCCTCTTTCAGGGAGAGTTTTGATTCGCACACATTTTGCCAATAGATTTCTCACAATTAAAACCACCTTCATATAAAGAGTGTCAAGAAGCATGAGAAAGAAGCAGAAGAAACATTTGATTATGTGCGTCACAAATCAAAACCATTGTGCTTTTCCATGTTGTAAGAGATTAATAGGCGAAAAAAAACGAAAACAAACTTCCTTAATTCGCTATATCTGTCTAAAAAACCCATCATAAAACACCTTCTATATAAATATATACGTAAAATAATAACCAAAATCTCCCTAAAAATTAATTTCCAAATTCCAACTCTCACAGAGTTCAACATCTTCATATAAGGTCTAAAATGTCAAATGCCTACCCTAATTGGGAAGTGATTTTCAAACTTAGTTGCCTTGAAATGAAATGGGTAGGGTCGCATAAATAACCATTCCACCTCGTTCACACATTATATTATAAATGACAACCCTACCTCACGACATAAAAGTCAACGAAATTACCATGTAAGACAATACGAGGCAACAAAATTATAATAATGAATTAACTTTAAATCATCTCAAGTCATGAAATATCTAAATTGACCAACTCATTTCTATATAGTGTCGTAATGAAGATAATAGATGATATGTGGTCATGATCACCTCCATGTGAAGCGACAATGTTACGATTAAATATTATTTTATGGAGAATGTCATGTCAATTAAATTTAAATTACTAATTCTACAAAATTTAAACTTTAAATATCCCCTGTAAAGTTGTAATGTTATACTCAAAAGTTATCGTATGGAAAATGTGATTATATGGTGCAGTCAATAATTAACCATCTCATTCTATATAAAAAAAAATGTGAGTGTACATTGGTGCTCACATCTTTGTTTTTATGGCCCATTAACATGAGAAGAGGTCATGAATTTTAGAGGTTTTGGACTTTAGATCATCTAAAGCCATGAAGTATCTAAATTGGTCACTGCAGCCATCTATAACACCTTTACATAAAGTCACAATGTTATTATTCAGAAATAATTTCATAAAAAATGTGATTATATATTGTTATTCATATTTTCATTTTTCTTGACAATTAGCATGGAAAGAAGGAATGGATTTTAAAGTATGACCTTTAGAGGACTCGAGGACTTGAGATTTAGATCATTCAAAGTCGTGAAGCATCTAGAGAAGGTTGGTAATATCAATTCACCTATAAGCTTAAGTCGTAAAAATGCTTGAATTTTTGGCAAGTTTATCTAGTACTTAAGGTTTTCCCTTAAATTCGATCACCTCTATTCAATACCAAAAATGATTGCTCTTTAAGTTACTATCCATCAAACTCTATATCTCAGCAAAAAAAGTTGAAGCAAAGTTTCCACGTATATTGGGATATCTTTATATTAACCCTAATTTGGAGAAGGATTAAAAATCTATCAATTGTAAGTTGTTATGAGTGTGCACGTTATACAAGCTATTTTTCTTAATTAATTATTTTTATTTTTATTTTTAAATTCCAAGGAAACCTTTGTGGAAAACATTTTGACTACTTCCCGATGATCCATGGATGGTAAACAAGGTAAATCTTCAGCCTTGATTAAGGAGCCTAATACTAAGTTAATCAAGAGGGTTGAACTCGTGACACCCCCAACTTTAGGGGAGAAATAACTGGGCTCATTCATAGCTCATGACCACTTCAGTTAACCCTTAGGGCTAACCTAATTAGTTATATTTGTTGGGCTTAAGGCACTTGATAATCACTTCAAATACCTAAAATCCAAATACAAAATCGACTAGACATATAATTAGACTAGAAAATAATTAACATAAACCTTTACATGCACACGAAAGAACTTAAAGATTGAAAAATAAACAATGGCACACCATGAAGATTCACATAATACACAAAGATTTTACCCTAGAAACTTTTAACAAGGAAAATGAGCCAACATTTGAGCTTCATAGCTCTCATATTCTCAAAGAATATTACAACCAATTTACAATGAATATCCAACGTGCTACATACCTAAGACAAATGCGCGCATACATCATTTGACCTTTATTGATCATGAATAAATCATCATCTCATCAACCTTACATCATGCTCTTTTTATAGGCACATAAAAGCCTAATTCAAAAGTTCTCGAGTCAACATAGGTTGTTGAAGATCATTTGTTAAGATCCAAGGAATCTTAGGCTTCCTAACTAATTTCAATTGTAGTTGATTCTCCCTTCAACCACTAGTATTAGTTGACTATATGGTATGCTCAATTGTTGACCACTTTCATTGGTCATTTGATTATCAAATTTTTATTGATTACTCAACTACCCTTTGACTATTGGAAACTTAACTAAATTGATTCACCTTCCCCCCCCACCAGTTTAGTAAAGTTTCCAACAATTGGTATCAAAGTTGGTTCCTTTTGTATCATCTTAACAATTGGAAGGTAGACCTAATTGAATCATGGACTATTAAAGTGTACTTGTGCTTAATATTGCAAACTTTCAAGAATGGAGAGAGAAGGTAAAAGCAAATGATAGCTTATGGAATTGATGTATGGAAGTTAGTTTGCGAAGGATATAGTAAAGATTCCACATCTACACAAGAACAACAAGGGAATTCTCATGCAAAATGTGCAATTTATAATAATTTTCATAATCAGGATCTTGAGACGACGATAGATCTAAAATATGAAAAAAAAATATGGGATAGGTTGCAACTCATGCATGAAGGTGATATTAGTAGTAGTAATGTCAAAAAGGAAAAGAAAAAGAGGAAGAAGAAAAAGGCCTCTTAGAGAGAAAGTGTTCAGTCTAGTAAGACATGTTCTGCTAGTGTGAATGTACCTTATTTTATGAGGAAAATACATATGAAAACTAAGCTAATTTTGACTCATCTTGGTTGCAACTTGAAAGACAAATGAAAACAAAGACCAAAAGAAATTGTTGCATATTTTTGATGAAAGAGAGCATGAGTACAAGGAAGAAATTAATAGCATGAGGACAAAGTTCGAAGAAACTAGAAAAATTAAAGAGGTGATGGGTAGCTGACTAAGGGAGAGAGACCTACAATGTGAAAGAATAGAAACTGAGATTATTTAAGCTAGAAGTGAGTTAGATGAAAAGAAAAAATTGTATAAAAAGCTAGAAGAGGAGGTTGTCTCATGAAGAATGTTTGAAAAGAGCAGTAACTCAAATACAATCATGGAAGAAAATAAAGCAACTCCAAAAAGGCCTATAGAAGAAGGTACCAACAACATGATTAGTAAGGGAATAAGTAAAGGCAAGCAGCAAAATCATGAACAAAAGAATGTGTTGAAGAAAATACAATATGCTCCTAGAGATGTGGTTAAGAACCCTGCAAGAATTCAAAGGAGGAATAATGTCACATGCTTTCATTAAGATAAAATTGGGCATATAGTAGTTGACTGTAGGAGAAATCAAACCAACGATTATCAACATAAGATGCAATAAAAATTGAAGCTACAACAAGCAAACAATCAAAGAAGATTCCCTACAAAAAGGTCATCATCATCCAGGTACATAGATCATTTCTATGGCTAATATTATTTGTGCTATGGTTTTGGACATAAAGCTATTCTTAGTCAAACAATATGTTATGTATGTAGCAACCTTGGCCACATGGAAAAACACTGCAAGTTGCCATGTAACCTAAAGAAGTCTAGATAGGAGAAGGAGGCCACTCAAAGCAGACCATATAATAAGCTAGAAGGGAATGAAAACTACTAAATTCTGAGAAAAGAAGAAAGAACAACTAGTGATTTCAGTAAAGAATTTAAGTTAACTTGGCCTTAGGGGGAGCTACTTATGAAAGCAAAGATGTATCTTGTTAATGTCTATGTTTGAGCAGCAACATCTTGGGGGAAGAGCGACCCTAATAGTGTTTATTGAATACATGCCAAATTGATAGATGTGATTCATAGATTGTGGGGTTTGTGAATAGGATTCCATTATGAGACAGTAGGAAAATGAACAAAAAATAAAGTCAAAATATTTGAAGGAAAGAGCCATATTAGAGTGATCTAATAATCACCCTATGAGTGATCTCAGTTAAGAATTATTAAATGGAGGTATTGCAGACTCATGTGCTGGTGTGTGTGTCTAGGTTATTTAAGCAACGGATTGATCAGATTGCAAATACATAGACACTTGAAATGGAAGACAACAGAGAAACACAGTAAGAAAATATAAGAACATAAGAAATTAATAAGGAGTTCACCCTATCCTCCAGGACTACATCTCCGGTCCAACTTTTAGTGGTGGCCTTCTTTTATTGTGTCTTAAAGTAGAGAATTACAAAGAAGGAGCTCAATATGAGTCTCCTGTCACAAGATAGCTTGGTAGGGTGGTTCTTGGATTTCCCAAGCCACTAGAGTACACAGACTCTTGGCCTTACCAGCTTGTCGACCTCTCAGGTCTACAATGGAAGGAGCCCAATGTGGTGCTCGGTCCTAACAGATCCCCTTCAAGGATGGCTCGAATTTCTTAAGCCCTTTGGTGCTCGACGCTACCTTTGGTCAGCTCGGTCCTCTGTCTTCTTACTGCTTTTGCTCTCTTTGTTCTTCCGCGTGTATATGTCCCTTCTGCTGGTCTGTGGATGGATTTAAAGCCACTCGAGCTCATCGTTATTCGATTCCCCTTCCAACTCTGTCAGATCGTCTGCTACAGCTTCACTTGGAGTTCCCTGTCTTGGCATCATCATCAGACTCATAGGGAGTGGCCACTTGTCTTCCTGCAACCTGCGCCAACTTGCTTCGTCGGTTCCGTTCTTCAGTTACGTCGTGGAATGAGTCATCTGCCACCTTAGCGGTCAAAGCGGACCTCAAATTCTTTTAAATCGCGGCTTAATCCCTCGTTACATCCGGTCTTACCGTCGGGCATGATATCAACCGTTAGATCTGGATCCCCCAGATCCAACGCCCTTTGCTCATTTCGTGTGGTTGACTTGCTCGACCATTAGCGCGCAATAAGTGACAGTTTTCTCTCTCCTCCGCTTGCCACGCGTCGGGCGCTGAGTGGAATAGCTCCGTTTTCACCAAATCTGCTTACCGCCTGAGGGTGCCCCCAATGAATACCGCTGGTTTTTTAGAGCGCGGGTCCTGCCTTAGCCTTTAGCCTTTTTTTCCACAGTTTTCCCGGCTCCTATGCGACCAAGTGCTCGGGGCCCCTCCATTTCGAGGGTTTTTTCCCAACGATGACTCCCTGCGTTTCTCGATCCAAGCTTCCTAGGGGCTAGTTTGTCCTCCTGCGCAGTCTCCATGGGCCTCGGTCAGCGCGCTTTGACCGAGGTCCTCGTCATTCCACACTGGCTGCCAACTGCCACTGTTTTAGAGGTGTTTTTGATCGCTACTCTCAATTCTTTGAAGTTTGTCTCGACTTGATACAACCATGGTTCTTCCAATTATTCTTTATGGATCCAATTCAGATCATAGAGATCCCTAGATCCAAAGAGAAAAAGTTCAAGGGAACAACGAGCACCACTTACACAATGTTTTCATCATAAAATTTAAAGTGTTACCTGTAAGAAGAAGAAAAATGATAAGTCAAGATATTCACTCCATTATATTAATAAATATTATATTTGAATCATCATTCCAATGAATATATCACAGAGGAAAAAACCACAAAGATCGGAAAATTTCATCATACATAGAACTATTAATTTAGTTCAATAGGAAGCCAATCCTTGAAATCAAGAAAAGGTATACAAAGCACATTGGTGGAGGAGGGTTGTGTTGCATAGGGTCAATCTCTAAAAAAAATTGGGTAGCTTTTTGCATTTGCTTTTGGCACAAGATTTTTGCTTTTAGTGGTTTGTGGCACATGGGAGCTTATCCCATGATTTTATAATTTTGGTTAAAGAATTATGGTTGTAATTTAATTAAGGTAAATTGATTAGATGTTTTGGATTTAAAGAGACTATATATATGGTATTGTAAAAAATGAAATTGATTAATGAGGAAATTAGAGGTGAAATTCTAAACAATTTGTTGGTTTTCCACTTTGGGCTTCCAAGGTAAATTTTTGTGTAAAATGTGATTGTCGTTACTTTAATTTTATGTTAATTAAGAATATGTGTATGCGTTGTAGTATTATATAAGGTTCAAAAGGTACATTTTGTATCACAACCTAGTTATTGGCTTCAAGGAGATGCATTTATGGCTAAAAGGTTCAATTATCTTGGGTCTATGATAAACCTTGTTGTATTGGGAGCTTTGATATGGTGATTCTTGTGTTGGAAAAGAACAGTCAACAATTTGAAAATAGAGATTGAGAAATTTAGTGGAAAATGTTTTGAGTTGTGGAATCTCAAAATGGAAGAGTTTTTGGTCAAGAAATATTAGTGGATTGTTGTGGATCCATGTATTGCATTAGTGACGATGTTGACAAAAGATTGATCCAATTTGGATTAGAAGGGAAAGAGCATAATTGATTCGGATTTAAACAAGCATGCAACAAATTACAAAGATAACCACAAACACAGAGATGCAGTGGAAATAATACTTCATTTCATTACTGTAAAATATTGAAATATGCTTACAAGCAGAGTTGGAAATAAACTAGCGAGGGCGATGGTAGCTTATCTTTGAGAAGAGATGTGGCGGTTACATGCCTCTCAACTGTGTTACAATGAGGCTCGAAGACCTATTTATTGTTGAGAAACAATGGAAAACCCTTAAAATTCCAAAATCTAACCCTAGAAGATGAAACGCCAAATTGTGGGCCCCGTTTGGGTATATTGGTACATCAACTTCCCGAGGTTGTAACTTTGGCATACGATCTTCGTTTGACGTGCACAGTATCTCGTTATAAAGATCTATCTGAGAACTACAACTTTGGGAAGAGCAACATCGAACCATAGACCCATGTTGCTCGCAATTTTCCCAAAAAACGTCGTTTAGAGCCTCAAAACGGCTTTGGAAGTTCAAGACTAGAAAAACTGCTAAAAATAGTAAACTGGGCTACAATTAAGGAAACTAAAAAGCTGAAAGAAACAATGGTGGGGGTCCAAGTGGATTTGGTAGGTGGCCACCAATATCCACCTGGATCATTCCTCC